>NDXB01020222.1:4851-29620 GCA_002631895.1 Agapornis roseicollis | reverse complement strand
ACCCCCCCCCCAAAAAAAAAAAAATTCTTGTAACTTGGATCTGGCAGCTTAAGCTTCGTATAGTATTTCATCACATGAATCATGATAATGTCAGAATTTACAGTACAGGTAGAACATGAAAATTCACACATTAAATTTATGAGTACAATTTGACTTTGTCATTAAGAATGGGAGTCCAAATCTGGTGCTGTTCAAGGGTATATTCCACCCTTGTTTGCTACTTCCCTATTTCCCTCGTTGTTAAATCTGAACCAGGCATATCTGAAATTTGCTTTATGTTTTCTGAGATAAGATGGCATATTAAATGTTTATATTTTTTGTCAAAGTACTTCGTGATTCTCCAGGGAAGTCATAATCTGTTTAGTACGTAGCAGACTTTATTGAACATGCCATAAGGGGCCCAATTTCCCTACCCTATTACATTTGTCATGATGAATGGGACTAACTGTATGAGAAGGAGAAACCGAAGTTCAACTAGGCAGTTTGCAGCAATTCAGGCCATGTTCAAGGAAATATTTTTGCATTTAATTACAATGTTTGGCCTGCTTCTTAATTAAGATTTTAGTGCTGCTTTATGGCAGTGAAGTGGAAGCAGAATACATCACCAGAAAGGTTAAGCACTGTTTCCTGTGCAGAGGGAATAAACCTGAAGTAATTCAGCACATCAGATGACTAATATTGCAATGTGTGCTCATCACAAAATTCCAGTACTTAAAGGGCAGGTACAAAGAGGATGGAAGCTCTCTCTTCACAAGGAGAGGACAAGGGTCAATGGGTACAAGTTGCAGTGAGAAAGGTTTCAGCTTGACACAAGAAAGAATTTTTTACAGAAAGAACAAACATTCACTGGAACAACCTCCACAAGAATGTGATGCAGTCCCTATCACTGGGAGTTTTCCAGATGTGACTGGATTGGGTGCTAGATATCTCACCTCCCCTTCCCCAGAAAAGCTGGACCATACGATCTTTTGAGGTCCCTTCCTACTTGGGCTATGATTCTATTACTTCCTCTGCCTCCATTATTTTTTCCCGCTTTGTAAAACAAGTACATATTAAGAGTGCTTACTATATTGCATGACTAATTGTGAACTAGTCACTATTAGTAAAGAAGTGTATATATTTTAAATAGTAGAGCCTATGCCTATCCCTGTGTAAGGTTTCTAAACTGAAAAATAAAAAAAATCTAAATGCATGAAGGATATTATAAAACTGCAGCTCTGTAATAACAGAAATCTAAATCAGCTTATTGTGACAGTGTTAAGGAATTAAATATCATTTAAAACCAGGATGTGCCAGACTTCTGACAGGTTTTTCATCTCAATTAAAAAAGTAAAACAAAACTAAATATAATAAAACAAATAACATTTGGGATTTGAAGAATTTGCATCCAGTTTTCATTCTGCTTTTCAGGGGAGGTTTTGTCTCATTGAGAGACATTAAAAATTTCAAAACAAACAGCACCCACCCACCAAAACAAAACTGTGGGTTCATCGCTATTTGTTTCATGTGCATGTGGAAAGCAATTCAGTGTGTTTTCTTCTGAAAGTGTGTGTAATGCTAGACATAGATCCTGTTAAGAGAACCTGTGGGAACATTAAATTTCCACTAATTTATGCAGTTGAATATATTCCCTAAGTTGCCATGAAGTCAGAGATTCATTCATATTTTGCAGAAGTTTTTTGTTTGTTTGCTTTATTTTCCCATTCTATTTCATACATCTAGAGAACTGGTCTCCCTCAGAGGAAAAAGAACTTTCACTTATAATACTTGCTATCACTACTAATGTAATACTGATTAAAAAAAGAAGAGGAAGGAAAAAACCCCTAACCCTTAAGACAACAAAAAACCACCTGCTACAATCCATCCACATCTTAAAAAGTAACTGTTACTTAATTACTCTTCCATTCTATTCTGGCTCTGTTGTGTTTCTTCTAAAAGCAAGGTGTTTATTTATTTTTCTCATTACTATTAGTGGAATTCTTCCCTTTTGCCATTTTCCACTTAAGGTACCTGTGAAGAAAATAATTCTAAAATGTTCTTTATACATTTAAGACATTCTCACATTCATTATTGCATATCCTGATAGATTTCATGGTCAATTCTGCTAGTAATTGTTTTTCAGGACTTCCATTTGTGACAAATAAAGATATTTATTTCCTATTATTAACATGCTGAAATGAGTTTCTGAAGCCTGTGATACTTTTCTTTGTGTATTATGTGCTCGCATGTAGCTGTATATATACGCATATAATAGTGAGCTTGGGGGTTTGAAGTTTTGGGGTTTTTTTCATTCTGGAGAGCTTTCAGATTGCTGATTCTTTGGTAGTCTGAGAAAAACAAATACTGCATGTGTATAGTTTTTTGATAAACTACTTTCCTTTCTGAATGAGACATCTAATTGAATTATTACAGAAGATGGGCATTTTAGTTTTGAAATCTGGCATTTTGAAACTGAAGTAAAAAATCATAAAACTGTCATAATAACTAGCCTTCATTCAATGTAACCACTAGGCGTGTCTAGCTGTCTTTTGTAATGAGATAGCTAAATTACTCCTCCTAAATGCAATCTAAAACTGCTCAGGAGCTAAGTTCTGCAGGTGGACTGTTTTCACCGGCGACTGAATGCAAATACTGCAAAATGGGTATCATATTGAAAGATATCTCTGTAAAGACAAACATAATCCGACAGAAAAACTACATCAGAAAACTGAAAACAGATGAAAAACAATAAAGAAATAGAAAGCAAGGGAATACTGTGAAAAAACTAAGAGTACTTTTGGGAAAGCGAAGGTTATAACATTGAAAAACAACATTGACTTTTTTTAATAATTTTTCTTGTTTGACAGGAAATGTATTTTGCAAATAGATGAGTAAGCATTTAAGAAATACTGATTCTATTATCAATTTGCAGCCAATAAGTCATTGAATACTTACTTATAATGGATAAAAGATTTCATAGCACTATTATTATCTAATGGAATATCACTTTTTATCCCCAAAATAATATTCTGATTCTAAGACCAATTACAAGCAAATATAAAACTTTGTAGTCACCTTGACAGGTTATTGAAAGCAAAAATATGAAAAAATAATCATGCAAAATTTGTGCAAGAAACAAGAGGAAGCAGCTCAAGCAGCAAGATCAATATTGTACTTCTGATCTGCATTCACCAGAATGAGAAAAAAATAAATACACTTTTGCCTGGCATATTGCCAATACAAACAAATAATAAGTAGAATATTTACTGCATGGCATTAAGAACTGAGTTATGGATAGAAGAAAAGCTGAAATAAAGGCGCAAATGTTAAGCAAAATCTCCATTCAATGATTTGCAACAATTAGTTTATCATAGTTACTATTAACTGGGAAAAAAAAAAAAATCTAACACCCCAGCAGTACATAGCTGACTTCACACTAGGTTAGAATGTTAGAACATTATAGAGTAAGCTATTCTAGACTTTTCAGGATATCCTTATTCATTGTCAATGTCTTTATTTTAGTGCTGTACTGTAAGACTGTGTGTAGTTCCATCTTTTCTATGTTATGGATATAAAAGACATATACAGCAGTTCTGTGAATCCAACTGAGGCCTCTAGGTCTTAATGTAACCCATAATTTATAATACTGAATCAAAAGATGTAACTTTTGCAATGGGAATGGGTGAATGCTGCAGGGAAGTCACAGATTGAGGATGGAAGCACTATAACGTTCTTTATTTCTGTCCTGGGTTCAGCAATAGCAGTCAATCGCATGATGTGTAGAGGAGACCCTGCCTTTGAACATCCAGCTTAGCACCAGCAACCAGGGTGCAGTCTAGAAAATCTTGAGAATAATAACTACATTAAATATTATTAAGAAACAAAATTAGTCAAAAAAGTAAGAATGAAGGATATTAATAACATTTGAGCATGGAATATATTACCTAACTTGACATGAAATCCAGCTTTAGCAATGAAGAATGAATGTAACAGATTGGTGTCAGAACCTTTGAAACCTCAGCTGCAAATGAGGTTTCTTGTCTGCTGGTTAAACTCTGAGATGAAAGAGTAGGAATAAATGAATACAGAAACTTTGCATTATATGGCAAAAAAATGCCCATGCTTATTTTAGCTGTAAGCAACGTCAAACATGAGCACAGAAGTGAAAGAATTCTACATATCAAGATATTATTGAAAAAAAGAGAGTTAGGCTATTATTCAACAATGTTAATTAACCTGTCAAGATGACCTCAGCTGAGGAGGAAAGAATTATTTGCAGGAAATCCTTTCTTCTCTACAGGGCTTGCATGTCTTGGAAGGCAAGAGACTATTCATCAGGGACTGTAGTGACAGGACAAGGGGCAACGGGTTCAAACTTAAACAGGGTAGATTTAAAACTGGGTATTAGGATGAAATTCTTTACTGTGAGACAGTTGAGGCACTGGAACAGGCTACCAAAGAAAGTTGTGAATGCTCCATCCCTGGCAGTGTTCAAGGCCTGGCTGGAGAGGGCCAGGAGGCCAGGAGGGCCAGGAGGGCTGGAGAGTGGTCTACTGAAAGGTGTCCCTGCTCATGGCAGGGGAGTTAGAACTAGATGATCTTAAGGTCCCTCCCTACCTAAACCATACTATGATTCTATGATTAAATGGCAACCAAAGTAATTTTATAATCTAACAAATGACCTCAAGACAATTTATTTCAGCACATACTAATCTCCACCACATCAACTTCACATCAACTGCGACCTGGTGAGAGGTAGCATAAGAGGTTGGTCTAGATGATCTTTCGAGGTCTCTTCCAACCCTTAGGATTCTGTGATCCTGTGATTTTAAAAATTGTGCTGCTTTCTGGAAATGAGTATGTATTTCCTCCTGCCAAGCTATATTAGCCAACTCGCCTCCCAGAAAAATACAAAAACCCAACAACAAAAGATGCTGCAAAAATAATTATCTTCTGATAGTGCTTTTCCTTTGAGTTAAAAAGTCTAAAATAGTGTTAATGTAAAAAGGGAAGACAACCTCAGTCTTAGAAAAACTTTTGAAAATGTCGAGAAGTTCTATTCATCATTCAGATATCAGGTTTAAAATCTGAAAGTACTATCAAGCCTTCTATGAAGCAGATCCTATTTATTTTCATTCTGGGAAATGCTCAGCTTAATAAATGGCTGATTACAGGTATTGAAATAAATAAATAACCATACAAATTTTCTATAGATATGAAAATATTTGTTTTAACAATCATTGTTACTCATTTTGATTTAAAGTTTATCTTGCTCTAGTACTCTTTTGTATCTAATTAGGTTCAACACTAATAGTTTCAGGTTCTGTTGCCGATACCTGAATTCTCATCTATTCCAAATTTCATAAATTCCTCAAATTACAAATAACTGGAATGGAAATTAAGTAGTCTAACACAATGAATAATCAAAATTGAGTAGTACTTTTGAAAAAAATAATCTGTACTTTTTAACCAAATACGTGGATATTATTTTATCCTGTAGGATTTCATTACTGTCATATAAGTGTACTCTTAAGAGCACCTTCCACATATGAAATAGAAATACACTGGTAACCGCTTGAGTCCAAGCATAAGTACGTTTTTCAGCAAGTAAAATTGGAAAGGCTCTAAGATAAAATATAAAAAAGGTTAATGACTGTGAGCAGAAAAGCTTTAGAAGCAGAAAGTGAAATTTAATTTTTTCTTACTATCTTTTACTGATTGAGAACAAACCCCAGAATTTACTCATAAGTTGCACAAAAATGTATTTCTTGGATTTTTATCTGCTCCATAGATCTTCCTTCTGTATTTTGTTTCCCTTCTCCCACATTCTACCATATTCTTAATTTCCTTCACCTTCCATCAATTTTTTGTTTTTCAACGTTCTTAAACAAATTTCTGACTTCTGATTTGTCATTGGCTGAACCCATCCCTCCAGATTAATCATTTAGTTAAATTCTTGTTTCTTCAATAAGTTACTCTGAGTCATCCCAGAAAGTTCATTCCTGCACAGTGATGTAGCACAGCAGGTACTTTTGCTGCAAAAGCAATTATGGTAGCCATTACCCTCTCCTGTAGCCATACCCTGCTCTGTCACTACCTTTTTCTTTTTTTCCTTTTCCTTATTTTTCCAAGGCATACAGACTTTTTTTATATGCTATATAATGAATACTACACTCTATTCAAGTTATCTTCAACAATTTGCAACCATTAAAGCTTTGAAGATATACATTTGAATATTAGCTGTAGTCCTATCAGTCTGATACAAAAGGTATCTTTCAGATTACTGTTTTCCTCTCTAGTCCTATAGTTGTTTTCACACATTTTCTTACCTGCTTATTGTTACCGGATAATATAGTATATGAACTTAATTATAATTAATATCTTCTGAGAAACGTTGAAAGATGATTTAACCTATTAATATAAGATTATATTAATTTTTTTTTTTTTCCAGATGAAGCAGGAGAAATTAAATTCATTCTGTGTGATCTTCACTTGACATAACGTTATTTTGGCAAAATTCTTAAATGCAAGTATTTTTTCAAGTCGCTATTTACAAATAGCAGACAATTTGGTTGGTTTCTCTTTTTTACATTTCTCCAAACTTCAATAGCTGTAACCTTTGCAGACAACCCATTAAAAGAAAACCCAGACAAAACAAAAACCAGTCAGAACATTTTGATTACACTCATATTATTGTGTCCCTAAACTTTTAGATTTAGAAATCTGTATTACCATTTCTGACAGCTTAGAAGAAAAACTCCAACATGAATATTTTTTTTGTTTCTTCTCTCCCTCTGCTAAATGGTTTTTACTGTAAAACTGAAACATAAACAAAGCCTGCCTATCCCCTTATTTATATGTCAGAAAACATTTCAGCATCAGACCAGTAGCCTGATAAGCAAAGCTTTTGCTCATTCATGAGTCATCTAAATTAAGCTTAAATTAAGATTTGCACTGAAAAAATGCTGTATTACAGAAATAAAATTGTTTGGGACATAGAGCGGCTTAAAAAGTTAAACAGCAATCTGCACAAAGAGATATTGCAACAACCCCTATATTTAATGTATAGTTCAGAATCTTATGAAAGTCTTCATCCATGGATGTTCTTTTACATTCTCATGTTGAATAACAAGGTATAATATGACCTTCATACAGAGTTCTAAAACTGGTACACTATTGTAGCTTTGATTTCTACTGAAACTAAAATGTTAATAGCATACAGTGTTAAAATCAATGCCTCTGCAGTTAACAAAACAACCCAGATCAAGTACATATGATAATAATGAATTAAAAAGAAGCCCTGAAATACTTTTGCCAGGGATCACATGTTCATTTTATTCACAAACTCTTCAGGGACTGGTGTCTGAGTATGTTAAATAAGAGAAGATGCTTACCCATGTACAACTAAAGTGTGTCAAATTTGATATTGTCTGGATAGAGATTTTCTTTGAGAAATAAAGTTGCAGTGCTCCTGCGAAGTTTCCACTTTTTTTTTTTTTTCTGTATCTTTTGCAAGTGTTCAGAGGTGGGACGAAGCCTTGGGTAGCATGGTTTAGTGTGAGGTGTCCCTGCTTATGGCAGGGGGGTTCGAAGTAGATGATCTTAATGTCCTTTCCAACCCTAACTATTCTATGATTCTATGATTAATTCAGTAACATAACCACTAAGTTCAGATCTACTATGCAGGTTATTTTATTTTACTGGGAATATGGATTAAAGGTGATACATCCAGAATCAATCAGTCGCACTGCTTTTGTACAGGTCTACTTTAGAGGCATACACAACAATCCAGTGACACAGGTTTTGTATGTTAAGAAGATAGTGCAAAAGGGATTAAATCTGTGAAAAAGTAACCATAGTTATAATTAGATACAGCCACACAAATTTTTAAAATACAGAACTCTCCTCAATGTCCGTGCTAACAGAAAGTGACAAGCTGATTCATTTCACTTTTGTCTGCTAGAGAGAAAGAAAATAAGGAAGCCATGACATTAGTATTCATACCTAAACATCTGGTCTCAATTCCTCTCCAGAGTCCAGAAGACAGACATTCTCTCACTGCAGAACCAACTAGCATGTATCCAGAGTCACAAGTAAATATAGCTGTAGATCCATATGTGATTTGAGTTCCAATCTTCTTCCCATTTGGAGGTGTAGGAAGTTCTCCACAAGAAATAACTTTATGGCAAAACCAAATCAAAACAGGTATGTACAGCTGAGTATTGCAAGTACAATAATAATTATCAAACAGAAATACTTATGAACATTTTTGCCAATTATCAACTAGTCCACTTACCTCTATAATACAGTGAACCAGACAAATACACTTCAGAGTGTTAAGTATTATTCATTAAAAAAAAAAAAATAGATACAGGTCATGCTTACAGCTATTTCCTTGTCACTGAACCTAATAGAATTTATTTGTAAATAGCTTCATGATACCCAGGAATTCCAGCCAGGAAAAAGTTTTCTAACAGATTCCAATATTTAATCAGTTAATTTTTATTTCAGGAAAAAAAAAAAAAGATATATTTTTATCTGAAGTCTGTAGAGCAGATACATATACAGCAGTACATATACAACATGTACTCACTCTGGCAGTAAGGCCGCTCATTTCTCCAACTCCAAGTGCCATTAGCAAGACACTCAATAGATGCTGGTCCCAAACCATAATATCCTGGATCACAGCTGAAAACTACTTTTGTTTTGTACTCATAATGTGAACCATTCACTATTTTCCATCTTCCATGTTCCAGTGTAAAAGAATTGATGCTTGGACATGTAACAACTTCCAAAATAATGAAAATACAGTTAGTTGTGGCTTAATACAGGGAAATTAGGAAAATCTGTGCCCTTATTAATTCAGAAATATATTTTAAATACAGTGAAATAATATTTGAAGAGCAAGGCTGTATTTGGAATTGCCTGTGGTTAGCATGTATGAGTTGTCTTATTTAGTAAGTAATGATCAATGGCCCAGAGAGAGCAGTGACTGTGTATACAGAGCTATGCAACTGATGTATACAGAATCTATACTATGATTGAATTCACCGTAAATTGATAGTCATGGAACTACTGTGATACTTTATGTCAGCCATCAGAGTCTTTACTAAAATGTTAGCTACATTTAGAATTTTTTACCCAGGTAAATTCTATGAGATCTTAAACACTCATTCGGAGAGGCTGTACATTGGTGACAGATAAAATACTACCCATATCCAAGATGGTTTTTCAGCAGCTACACAATTTTATGCTCTTCCTCCAACCTCTCCTAAAAGTTCCACAAGCCTAATCTAACATATCAAAAGACAGAGAATAACATTTTTGCTGGATAGTACTTCCTCTCCATTTGTACTGGTTGTTTAGATAGAGAAAAAGGCATGAGAGAATGGAATTTTCAAAAGCAATAAAAAGGAAGAAAAGGAAAAAGGGAAAACCTTTGGAAATTATTCTAGGGTATGCTTTCTTTCCTCTCTAAAATTCATTGGGTGAAATAAATAAAATCTTAATGCATTGGGTGAAATAAATAAAATCTTAATGTGCAACAGATATACTGACATTTCTTTATCAGTCTTACAATCACCTGGGTTTTCATACCCCATTTATAATGAATGGTATTCACTTCTTTCTGGGGCTGAACATGCATTTTCTTTCAGTGATACTCCCCCAAGTTTAGATGGTGTAATAATAATGGGCAGAATATAAATAATAAGTAACAGTTTTGACAAAGTATCCCAAAGTACCAGAGCCTTTTTAAATTCTGGATAGTAAACAGGATTTTTTAACAGTATATAAACAGTGTGAACTGTGAAACTCTCACTAAAGAGATGGCTTTTGCATAAACCTCTGCAACCATTAACTTTTATGCAGCTATAAATTAATCATTAGTTTGAAAGTTTTCATAATCTCTAGTGTATTTCTTCTGCTGTCACAGAATGTTTCAATATATAGCTCAGGTATATACATTTCAAACCTGTATTTCACAATAATTTAATACCAACAATTATTCATAGGTTAAAGTAACCAGAAGCTGAAAGTTTAAGTAATGTGAAGATTTGTGCTCTGGATAAATAAACAAAACGTATGGCCAGATTCTTACTCACTGGAGAGTTTTTACTTGTTACTTACCTACACAGCGTGGTGTTTTATTGTGATTGCTCCAGGTACCATCTGGCTGGCAGACAGCAGTAGTTAGTTCCTTGGCTGATAGTCTATATCCATCATTGCAAAAATAAGTAACACGAGTGCCAACTAAGTAATCTGTGGTTAATATCCCACCATTTAATGGAGCTTTAGGAATTCCACATGATATTGCTGAGTAAATAGAAAGACAGTTATTTTCTATCATCTTCTGCACTATAAACTCCTACTTGCTCACCTCAAAGAGTTTACGCATTGTAGTTCCTTGGAAAGTACGCTAAGAAAGATAAGGAGGTGACTGGTGACAGCCAACATGGCTTCACTAAGGGCAAATCATGCCTGAACTGATTTGGTGACCTTCTATGATGGGGTTACAGCACTGCAGGATAAGGGAAGAGCAACTGATGTCATCTACCTGGACTTGTGCAAGGCATTTGATACTGTCCTGCGTGACAACCTTGTTCCTAAACTGGTGAAATGAACCACTGATGGACCTCTCAGTGGATGAAGAATTGGCTGGATGGTCAAACTCTAAGACTTGCTGTCAGTGGCTTGATGTCCAAGTGAAGACCAGTAATGATTAGTGTTTTGCAGGGGTACTCTCCTTATTCCTCTCTCTCACACTGCTGTGCAGTGTTCTGCCCTATGTGCTTCTCCCCCTCAACTCTGCATTTGTGAAACCCCTCCTGCAGTATTGCATCCAGCTCTGGGTTCCTCAACATAAGATGCACGTGGACCTGTTGGAGCAAGTCCAGTGGAGGGCTACAAAGATGACTGCACATCTGCAATGTGGACAGACTGAGAGAGTTGGAGTTATTCAGCCTGGAGATGACTTTGAACTACTCTGTAGTGAAACAATACTGCTCAGTACTAGGGGGAATGGCAAAGCTATTCTTGTTTTGTCTTGTAAAGATCCTTTATGAAAGAACATGAGAGTCATTTACTGATGATGTTCTCAAACTTTTGATACAAGTGACTGTAGCATAAACTGACTGTATCACCCATGTATGTCAGATAATTTTCTCCTCAGCAAAACAATGGAAAACTATATGTATGGAAGCACCTTATTCCTGAGGCATTCTGCAGTAATGTCTTTAGGTTGAACCTCAAGTGTTTGCTGTTGTGAGCTGCAATGGCTACAAATCACTTTCTGTGCATAAGCACTTGCTGGGAGAATTGAGTAAGTTCATATCATGTATCAAAGCTCACCTGATAACATACAGTTATAATTAACTGTTATTAATGGTTATTCCATTAATACATACATAAAATAATTTTCAATATGCTAACATTTGGTGGTAACAGTCCTTGTATTTGATCAGACACCATGAGATTCCTAAGCACTTAACACCATTTGTTCTTAAAGTATTATCTGAGTATTACAACTACTGAACTCAGTATGTTGAGAATAATTATCTGCTACTTGATTTTGGTAAATTGGTTGTTTTGATTGTTGGTTTATTTTTAATTCAACATTGTTTGCTACATATAATTAACAATCTGATAAAGTTCTAGAAATAACTGACATAAAGGCAGTCCTTAGATAACTGATGTGGGGAAAAAGCTTAAGCAATATGTGTAGCAAATGCATTGCCTGTGCTTTTTTTCTGGGGAAGGGGAGCAATTTCAGTTTTTAAAAATACACACACACTTTTTATGTATTAAGACAAATTTCTCAAAACCTTTTAAACTGAGATTCTTTCACCTTTGATAAAGGTTAGATTGCTTTCCCTTAGAAACATATAGTTCAAAGACTTTTTTGTCTATAAACATGGAACAGTCCCATACCATTTATCTCTGCTATTTTTTTAAATAAAGACATCTCCAAAGTTTCATGAAAAACATTCATTCTAGTAGCTCACTGAATAATGACATAGGTTAAGCTATCAGAACAATAGTTTTGTTTGTTTTTTTTTTCAGGAAAGGAAGAATCAGAATACAATTGTGATGGGTATTAAATAAGCATTTCCTTTCCTTCTTAAGTAGAAAAAGATTTGCTTTTCATAAGGCAGCATAACTAAATATAGAGTTAACTTGATGAATCTTTCGGATTTTAATTCAAACCACAGAAGATTAGAATGGCATCATAGGCAATGCTTTTTAATCCAGTGTTCTGTTCTTGGAGATATAGCAAGTTTCAGGTCTTTCTATTTGCTATATAGTTCTTGGATCACAAACAAACTTTACTAAATATTTAGTCTCAAATGAAATTTTTGAGTAATTTCATATTTAAAATTTCTTGTGTTTTATCCCCCCCACAGAGATTTAGATTATTCTTAGTATCTGCCAGTCTTAAGAAATTCTGTTGAAATACTATTTCTTAAAAAATACGTTTGTTTTTTTAAGTTTTATTAGGCAGAAAAATTATGGTAGAAAGGCATGACCATGACATAATTACCTGCTATTCTTTTTTAACTGATGGCTTAAATTAGAAAAGGAAAAAGAAAGTTCCTTACATTGTATTATTTTATAATAAAAGACTTTACCTTGACAAGCTGGGACTGGAACATCCCACGAGTAATAGCCATATGGAGACTTCCTGCATACAGCAGTACTTTTCCCAATGAGCCGAAAACCTCTATCACAAGCCCAGCGAACCATGCTGTTGAGCTGTCCACCTGTCTGACTGACAATGAAACCATGTGGAGGGGACTCTGGAGTACTACAGTAGAAAGCTTTAAAAATAAATATTGAATAAATAAAAGATACATTTTTGTCCAGATGACAATTCTTGACAATTCAGTGGACATCTAATAACAAGCTGAGAAAACATCAATAAAAGTTGTTAAGTGGTTGGATTTTGTGTCCTGATTATGCAGCTATTAAGCAATTTCACAAAGTGTAAAGGCGAAAAATAAAAGGACTTCAGGCTTTAGCAGTCTCAAAGGAAATAGAGTGGTAGTCCACTTGTATAACTGTTTTACCATCATTTTTTTTAAACCAAGTAAGCTACAGAGTTTCAGTTCATGATAAAATTTATTGCAATCGTATAAGTTTCAGTAGTATGCAATTTATTTTTTTNCATTAATTTTAACTTGTTATTAAGATAATTGGAAGAGAAAGGTTATTCAATATTGCAATATTTTTTAATTTGATGTTGCCTTTAATATTGTCCTTACATTACATGGTATGAGGTGATATTTATTTTTTTTTTTTTTTTTTTTTTTTTTATGATGGAAACATCAAGGGCAAACTGCACATAACTTTTTAAATAATCTTTCCCTTCTGGTCCCAACTGAATTATTAATTTCAAATTCTGTGATACAATGAACTCAAGTGAGCTAGCAAATCCAAATAGATTTTATTTCTATTCATGACTGTCACCATAAATCCATGGAAAAAAACATTGAATCTAGTAGGTCACTTGGGTTTAGCCTACCTTGCCAAAGGAATGGACCAGAAAGGACCTGTGACCTGATAGCAAGGTTAAGATAAACGCCGTTTAAGAATTTTACTTCGTCTCTGATTGGTTTTGTTCAAGGATGAGCCAAGACTGCTTAGCCAAGACAGCAATTTCCCATTTTGAAGGAAAGAAAATGAAGTTGTAAGTTTGCTTCTAAGTGCATCCTTCACGATTTGAAGACACATTGAAAACTACTGGTATGTATTTTCTCAGGCAAATACAGAAGTGCTACTTCACTTGCTCTTTAGGCCTTCTGTGTTCCCTGACTTCAGGGCAAATGTTTTCTCAGACAAAGGTTTCTTCTGATCAGGATGAAATCATGTGGCTGTGTACTCTTTATTAAAACACTGCCCTATCTTTCTGATCACATGGTATGAAAATATTTTCTTTCTTACACTAAATTGCTTCTGCTTTATACTCTTGAAAGAATCAGACATATACACAACTCTGCTTCTTCAGTGTATAAGAAAATATACTGTGACATTTTCTGTGTGGTACAGATCACCAGTAAATATTTCCTATCTACCTCCTAATGGTTCTGTCACTGACAGTAGGAAGAAAGTTTTAAGAACCTTCTCTTCTTTCTAACAAGTAATATATGCAATGAAAATAGGCACCATATAATACATTATCTCTAGCCAAAAGTGAATTTTATCTAGCTATACATAAAACATGTTACTTCTGAGAAAATTGTCCTCTCTTAAAGCGAAAGATGATGCTGATACTGATTAACAGACCTTTGTTAGCCTAACTATTTTTCTGCAATGGGGAAGTAGCCAAAAATTGAGTAAGGAAAAAACAACAACAACAACAACAAAAAAAACATAGAAAGAATTTTAGATTTATTCTCTACTGCTTTCTCCATTTTTTAAAGTGAAACTATTATATGCCAGTACCTTCTCCAGTATCTACAGATACTATCCCCAGTACTTTTTATCAAGTGTATTTAATGCCTTTTGTCATGAAAAAAAAAATTGCACAATTGCTGTCAACTGCAAGAAATCTTGCTTAACTTGATTAATGAATAGTAGTATCCAGTAAAAATTGATATTATACTATAATTCTGTAAAAGCAATTATATAAAAATCAATCTTTGTCAAGTACCAACTTCATATGCACAAATATGTTCATTTGAATTAATAGCACACACAATGTTGGCTTTTTTGGCATACTAATTGATGTTTTCTAATGCTGATTGCTGCTTCTGTTGAATCTCATGAAGTTCCATCCTTCTGAATTTCGCATTTTTTCACTTTATACCTGTTTTCACTCCTGCCTTGTTACATCTCTTCTTCTGTACCACCTGAAGTGTTAATGATCCAGTAATGAAGAACAGAGAGGCACATGAATGCAAACAAATGATGGGAGGGAGAATGGGAATGCTGCTTCTTTCATCTTTAGTACTGGCCTATGCCATTTTAAAGTCCTGTGAAATATTTGCTTAAATCTCTACAGAGCACGTGTTTCATATATTCTTCTTAGGTTGTGTATGGGTTTTTTAACTTACAAGATTAATATCAAGAGGTTCATATATAAAGCAGGTTGGATTTCCTTTTGGTCTGGAAAATTAATGTTGCAAAATTTAGCTTATACTACTATTTTCACATAAGTAAATTATATTGCGCACTGAAATTTTGCACACGTTAAAAAAAGTCTGATTGACATACCTACATATCTTATCCTGAAACCTTTTTTATTGGTGCCATGATCTGCTGACCACCGGAGAAATACTTCATGGCCATGGCTGGTTATATTTAGAGAAGATGAATAGTCCCCACTGAGAGAAATGAGCAATGGGCTGTGACTATTTGGTCCTTGATACAAGGAAGAAATAAAAAAAAAATAACAAAAAAAAAAAAGGAAAAAGAGAAAAAGGGAGTTACAAAGTTTAAAATAACACACAGTGAACTATATACATACAATTAATAGATATGAAAACATCCTCCAAACAAGGGTAAAACAATGTGAATTAAAAACCAGAAGTTGATATTATATGTTAGACATTAGGCAGTACATATTTATTCAGAAAAAAAAATTATTTCTAAACATAATTAATCCAGTACAATTTTTAAAAAGTAATCCAACAGTTCTTTTTAGCACAACAAATCAAAATAATTTTTCATTTAAGATTTTAATATACATATTTACTGACAAATTATGGTCTGCATAAACAATAATGATTATATAGATACATATATATATGTATATGATATATATATAGAAAAAAAGGATCATTCAAATTTGTGCATCCCATAGTTACCATCAAACACCTCAAGTATATCAAATTCCTTTTCTGTCTGGAAGAATTCGAAGAACATGCTTATATTATAACCCTTTTCCACAGTAATGGTCCACGCACACATCTGAAGATTTGGGTAGCTGTCAGGATATCCAGGGCTCAGTATTACTCCTGTTGAATCCAGACGCATTTCATTGGCTGGACAGAGAACTGTGAAATAGAAAGATTCGTAAAAATGCTAAAGACCAACATTTCTGTTTCATGTGATTGACAAGATTTTCCAAAGTTTAAAAGATCTGTGTTACTCATTTTAGTTCTGTAAATCAGAAAGATTGTCAACATTTTAGAAAATAATTTTGAAGTCAGTTAGGATAAAAATATAAATTAATGTATACCTAATATATCACACCTAATACAGTCCTGTGTCTTTCCTTACCAAAAGAAGCAGCAAAGAAGAGTCCTTAAAATCAAAGCTTATGACTAGCAGTAAGTATTTTGGTGTTATAATCTTTAATGAGCTAAAGAATCTCAGGATGACTTCAGGTTCCTCCTTTTAACAAAACTGTACAACAGTACAACATTTCACCATATGACAAACACTTTCTGAGGAAATTAAGATCAACTTTCCTCTTCCCAACACAGAGACAGACTCTCTCCCTGGTGAACAGATATTAAATCACATGAAGAAGAAATTATAAAAATCAGAATTTCTTAATTGCTGACAACCTTTTTCCCAAATTTAAGTCTAAGAAATAAGAAAAGGAGCATGCTTTATCCTTTTCTTGAGAACATTGCTGGGAGACTCTAAACCCCACAACATGAGAGTGTTTCCTGCAGGGATGAAAAAAGACACATGATCATCCCTGCTGATCTCTTCCATAGGTATTGCCAACCATACCTTCACCATACTCTAAAGAATTACTTTTTCTTATTTTCCACATCATATTCTGAAATTATTCACATTCCACTTACAGCTGCGCTGGAAAACACACAGCAGCTCTGGCTATTATTAACTTTCATAGTCTCAGAAGAAATACAGGATGCTAGCAGGAAAAATGCTACTTTGTAAATAATTTATCACAAATATTTAAAGTAGCTGCCCAAGCTGAGAAAAAAGTGTTTAAAAATATGATGAAGATGCTTAATTTTGAATTTTATCTTGATTCACTAGCTCTACACAGAATAACAATCCCATTAAAGAAAGCATTTTATAATACCATTTCATCCGGAAGAGAGTTAAAATTTCTCTTAGTAGCTGTTAAAATCACTCGTGCTCTGCCAGTGAGGAAGAGCACAAGAAGCCGGCAAAGAGCAAAACAAGACACCTAACTACCCAGAAATATATTTGACACCACAGCCTGTCATGCTCAGTATATAAAGTGGGGGAGCTGGTTGGGAGGGGCTGACTGCTGCTCAGATTTGGCTGGGTATCAGTTAGCAAGTGGTGAGCATTTGTATTGTGCATCACTTGTTGGTCCTGAGGTTTATTTCTCTCTCCCTCTGTTGTCTCCATTTTCATTACAATTGCTATTAGTAGCAGTAGCATTGTTATTACATTTTATTTTATTTCATTTGTGGTTCTTATTTCAACCCAAGGCTTTCACCTTTTTCTGATCATCCTTCCTATCTCACTGAGTTGGGAATGAGTGAGAGGTTCCATATTTAGTTGCCAGCTAGGGTTAAACCGTAACACCATGTTGTTGGAACTTTTTTCCAATAGCTGGTTTTGCTTCCTGATAAATGAACAAGTGCCTACAGTTTATTCAGAACTTAACACTACTAAACAGGAGCCTTAAATTCTGGGCTTTTTTTATATATTCACAACTAACACTTACATGAAACTGTGTTAGTACTCAGCTGTTACAAGTTATACAAGAAAATAACTGGATCTTAAATTTCTCCAGAACACTGAAAAAAATGTTGGCTTATTAAATACAAACCCCATATTTTTATGGGGAAAAGTCATTGGACTATGAAGACAGATAAGAGAACACAGAAAAGAAGAAAACGTGAGAGCAAGAAAGAGCAATCATCTTCATACAGAAACCTCATAAGAATCATAGAACCATAGGATGATTGTGGTTGGAAAGGACCTTTGAACATCATGTAGTCAAATCCCTACCACAGGCAGAGACATCTTTTACTAGCTTAGATTGCGCAAAGAGCCATCCAACCTGATCTTGAAAAAAAGAAAGAACTCTGTCCACGTATTTTAAAATAGTGATCTCTCACTTTCAAAACAAGCATTTGATTGCTAACTTTAGAAAGTTGATTCTCATGTCCTGTATTTGTCTCAATTCATCAAGAAGAGATTGAATACAACACCTTTATAGAATCACAGAATCAGAATTGTTAGGGTTGGAAAGGACCTTAAGATCATCTAGTTACAACCCTCCTGCCATAGGCAGAGACACCTCCCACTAAACCATGCCATGCAAGGCATGAGAAAATGCATATGCACATCTTCACATGAGAAAACTCCTATGGCTAGAATCTGGCTGCAAAACTACAGTGATGGGCTACTTGAATTACAGACTTCATTCTGAGCAAACTGATCTTGTCAGCTCCATACATACATATATATATAAACACACACATGCATACACAGAAGTGTGGCAGGAAGGCACGAAAAGCATCTAGTAGATAAAAGACATGCTTTTTTTTTTTTCATTCGGCTGCAGTGGTTTATTTACAGCCAGTTTTGCTGATTCTGCATGATTCTGCTTTGCAAACTCTCCTCAATTTCAGGATCTTTAGCTAAACATCCCTCAGGAATTTTATAAAGGGCTAAAGACTTCTTTCTGCTCAATGGATTCTCTTGGGAACTGGGTAGCTAGGGTTTTTTTTTTTTTTTAATGAATCTAGAGCTAATGTAGCTGAGATATAGCTGAGAGTCATCATTCAAGAATTTTTTCAGGGTCCTCTGATTATGATATAAAATACAGTTTGAATCTTCTTACTCTGAAGATTTTATTTTATCCTGAAAGTAGAAGATCATTTCAAGGAAAATTAAGGGCAAATTTACATGCTGCATATGGGAAATATGTTTTAACAAAAGAAGATGATAAGCATTGGCATAAGATTGTGGAATTTAGTGATTATTTTTTGATCTAAAGAAGGAAATGCTCAAGAATTTTAAGAAATACTTAAAAAGAAAAATAGAAAACAAAGTGGCATAGTTTTAAATAGTACTAAGTGTGGTGTAAACTAACCTGGAACAATCAAAATCACCAAATAAAATCTTAAATATGTTTTGCTTCAATATTTTCTCATAGGGATACTTTGCTATTGACAACTATGTCTTTACTGCAATACCTTGGATTCAAAATTAAATTAGAGTTATTTAAATTCTGTTCAGCAGCACCTTTCAGATTTAATAAATAAATGAATGTTGAATGTGGGTATTAATTTCAAGTTAAAAATTGAAGCAAAATTTAACCAAAACTCACCAAACAGTTGGTAAAGTGTCTAACATATACACAAGGTTAAGGCAACAGAAGTTAACACTGAAGTCTAACAACAAACCTATGCTCTGCCTTGAAACAAAGGGGGCACAAAATCACAAAATGGCATATAAAACCCTTTAGAATTAGTTTTAAGTAATGTCAAGTTTGCTGGCTTTGTAACAGTAGCAATGGAAAATTACTGAGGTGCATGATACATAGAAAAAAAAATAGAGAGCAGTTAGATAACATAACAAGAATCCTTGTATAAGGTAAACCATTGTAGTTGGCATAATTTTAGGTCCTTATGACCTTAGTACAAAAATAAGTGAGAAAACAGGATAGAAAAACAGGACACAGGGATAAGGAGTATCTGGGAACTGCAGGTATCCAGGATGGGCTACAGTTAAACTAACTGATAAGTAGGAGGATAGGAGGATTATGTCTCTGGTGCTAACGAACCAATTAGACCGGTATAAGCATCTACTGCGTGTGCTTCAATGGCTGCCAGGAGTGATGAAGATTGTTGGAAGAAGTAAAAGACCCTCAGAGACCACTACCACAATTCTGTACGCATGCGTGGAGCTTTGGAAAATGATGTAATCCATATGTAGCCTCAAGAATACATATGTATGCCCAGGGACTATATAAGGATGGCTTATGTAGCAATACGGGGACACATGTTAGGAGGAGCTATCCCCTGTGTCTCCCGGCACCGTAATGAAGAATACCTGCTTGTCAGCTTGAAAACTTTGCTGGCAAGTTTGTTCCTGGAGTTTTCCCTGAATCAATTTGGCAACCCAGATGGGACCTTCTCTGCTCAGCTGCAGGACCCTCTGAGGACAGGGCTCCCTAGGGCTCTTGGGAGTTTTTTTCCCAGAGGGACCCCTCAGCTCACTCGGATCACTGCAGGAACAGGCAAGGACCATCTTCATAAAAGGTATTCTTTTCTTTTATATAGTCTGCAAGGTGCAAGGGGCACTGTGGTTTGATAAACTGGTATGCATGGTTTGGAAGCCTTCTGTAAATCAAGACAGGAAATCTCGTAGGAAAAGGCATATACCTGGCTGCTAGTGTCTGTTTGGTATACACCCACAAGAAGCGGGGGGCATCTTGTGGTTTGGGTCCTGCAAGACACAGGGGGTGTCTTGTGGAAATGGTTTTGGATCTTGCTGGTATTTGATCTATTTTGTGGCTTGTTACATTAAGGATTTTGGTCTTGTGATTTTGGTATCAGTGACAGACTGTTATAACTAAGCAGGGAACATCTTGGGGTCTGGATCCTGCAAGATGCAGGGGGTGTCTTGTTGAAATGGTTTTAGGTCCGGGGTGCTATCAACAGCCCATAAGGGAAATAAAAAGGGTTCAAGGAACCCCACCCCTATTAATATTACAATATGGTCTGAGCCATAGGGTTAGGAAGTATTGCTTTTGATTCTACTGGTATTTGTCTTATTTTGTGGCTTGTTACAGCAATGATTTTGGTCTTGTGATTTTGGTATTGGTGACAGGATGTTATGACTGTGTTATTAACTGTTGTTTGTTTGATTGAATTTTAGTCTCTGTCTCAAGTGTTGTAACTGTGTGGAGTGTGTCTGTGGTATCCCATGCGTGTGTGTGTGTGAATGTGAGATTGATAATGGAGGATCAGAAAAAATGGCCTAAAAATGGAACTCTGAATTATAATACATTGTTACAATTAATGTTGTTTTGAGGTGGCAAGGAAAATGGAATGAAGTTATGTATGCAGATATGTTTTTCACTTTAAGAAACCACACAGAGTGACAGACTTAATGCAGAATTAATATAGCTCCACCGGATCCCTTAATTTTGGCTTTGGAAAAGGACGGGGAAAAGCTGAAAGTTAAGCTGGAGAAATGTTCAGTCTGTGATATTGGGGAAAGATGTTTAAAGTTAAAAAACAGTAATCAGGATGATAGGTTGGAAAATCGTGTATCACAGGTACCTCCGAGAGGAGCACCCTGTGCATCTGTCCTATCTGATATTTATAAGCAGGGAGGAGTAGATTGCTGTCACTGGGAACTAGCAGCACATTCACATTCAAAGTTAAGGGTTAAACCAGCAGTGTTGTTGCAGAGGCAGCATCTGTAACCCCTGCAGAGCAGGGTGAGCAACTGTGACTAAAAAAAGAGGGAAAACCAAGGGGAAAGGAGAGGAGGTGGCTCAGCTCCTGTGTTTGAGCATGGGAGGAGGGATGTCATATGACAGGGGGAGTGTGCTCTTCTTCTGTGGAAGCGGATCAGTATGCCTGCTATGGGGAGTTTGGACGCTGGAAGTGAGACTGCCCTGGGGGGTGGGGAGAAGTGCCATGAAAAGAATTAGTGAATACAAACATAAACCAACAGAAGAATCGAGTTCATTTTTTGAGAGTAACTCTTATGCAGTGTGTCATAGTCTAAACAATTAAAGTATGGTAGCTTATATATAAACCAGTGCAGTATATTAAAATTACAAAAGACAAATTTTTAGGCACAGAATTTTGTTTTGGGTTTTGCAATGAATATGAATATGACTTCAGCAACAAATGCTGAAAGAATGCCTCAGGATCAGCACATCTCTGTTCATCATGTTTTAATCTTGTTTCAACCTTAACAGCAAGGTAATGTTATATTCACAGTTTCAATAAAAGGTGGAAAATATGAACATACACAAGTGCACACACACACACATACAGAAAGTCTATTATTTGGAATACCTTGAATAAAAAGGTAAGCACTTNAACAGCAAGGTAATGTTATATT
This sequence comes from Agapornis roseicollis, assembly GCA_002631895.1. NCBI lineage: Eukaryota > Metazoa > Chordata > Aves > Psittaciformes > Psittacidae > Agapornis > Agapornis roseicollis. Next base: position 7,654 of record NDXB01020222.1, on the reverse strand, counting down.
CACAGTTTCAATAAAAGGTGGAAAATATGAACATACACAAGTGCACACACACACATACAGAAAGTCTATTATTTGGAATACCTTGAATAAAAAGGTAAGCACTTAAAGTTGTGCTGAAATACGGTGTTGGAATCTTGTTCACCCAAATCTATGCTATTTTAATTTAGCATTTTTTTAGAATTTCCATATTAATTTTCATATTATTACATCTCATTGTATATTAAATTTAGACTTCCTTCAAAAAAAAAAGAATAGTGAATTTTTCACAAAGTAGAGCAGCAGTCCTTTAAACTCATCAAATCTATTAAAACATTACTAATTATTTTGCATTAATATATGATGCCTATGCACCATAACCAACAGTGTTAACATTGGGAATAGTATCAAAAAGTCTTAAATATTTTCAGTATGCTATCTTTCATAAAGACAGTGGAGAGTATTTAAGGAATCTCTGTTCAGTTGGTATGGCAGGAGGAAAAGAAAAAGGATAAAAGAACCTTGACAAGTAGGTGGTGCTCCATCCATCTGAAGCCTTTCACCCAGTCGGCAAGTCAGAATCTCATTACCAACCAATGTAAAGCCTGGTTGACACTGGTATCTTATTATGTCTCCTGTTTGGAAAAACAAAACAAGACAAAACACAAACAAACAAAAGAAACATTAAACAGCAATTAATTAGGACTTTTTGCTTTAAAAACATTATTGATTAATGAGGTTTCTTGCCATCATATATAACGGGCTAAATGACCTCTGGCACAAACAACTTCGATTTGCCTAAGAAATGCTGTAAATGAGCATTGTGTTGCACAGTGTGCTGCATCTATCAATGTTTTCCACCACATTATTTGTTGGATAGTTTGCTAATTTGTCTGGGTTTGATTGATGCTGTGTGAACCTTGTGTCCACAAAGCTTTAAGCAATATAATTTATTGGATAACCATTATGAAATAAACAGATAAGACTGAGTCAGTAACTCATACAATCCTGAGGGGGTTGCAAAAAATAAATAGGAACTGGATTTAGTTAATATCTAACTTTGGCATAGTGAGAATTAGAAATTTTCAATTTTTATTAAGAAATTAAAAAAACATATAGGTTAATGTACCAATCAGAGTAAAAATGTTAGTTTTCTCTTTGTTATCAGTACTGGACTCTAATAGTGAACTCTACTAAAAATAAATTTATTTTTCTTTGCCATAATGCGAACAAAACCAGTTGATCTGATCATTTACATCTGATCTTATAAATCATATTTTTTTGACAGATAGGTGTTTAGGTCCAGAATATCCTCCCCTTCTCAGATCTTCCTAATTTTTACAACTTTGACTTTATTCTTCAGGTCACAATACTTCATTTCTGCAACAGAATAAACCACTGTCTTACGTCATCTTTGGGGTTTTGTTTGTTTCCATATAAGGCAATGTTTCCTATTAAACATTATAAAAAATATATTTTAAAATGAAATTAATTAGAAACAAATTACTGTGTCACCTATATATATGGGATTCACAAAGTTAAAGGAAAAGGAATAACTTTGTAAAAAATTTATTTTCAAATATAAATCTAACATCTTACAAGCATGGCTTGCATCCTGAAAAGCAAGATATTTCTGTTTTCAGGTTTGTTGGGGTTTTTTTTTTAAAAAAAAGAAAGAAAAAGTTTCTTTTATTTTTCTCTTTGATTACCTATTTCAAATTCATCATCCTCAGTTAGAATTTCAGCATTTGGTATAGTTGTTGGAGGCTGGCACACCCGGAGCTGGTAGGCTATAAACAGGAAGAAAGCATAGTTGATATTCCCATAGTTAGACAGTTAACTCATCCATGCAAAAATAACTGATTCAATAGCCACATTAATAGCATCAAATTAGACATCTATTCACTTACTTTGAAATTTTCAAGAGAACTAACAAAAGAAATTAATTTCAGAATTAAGAAAAAATTGGAAGTTGCATATGTGATCTTAGTTACCTAATTTCAGTGGCAAAACCCTCTTCATAAATACCTAAAAGCTTAGAAACAGGTGTTAATTTTCTCACTTATGTGACCTCATCTGAAAAGCACATATTTTATGTATTATACAATCACTATTGTGCTTGGTTTGTTTTTTTTTACAATAAATTTTTACTGCCGAATGATTTCACTTTTAAAACCATAAAAGACAAATTTTATAATCCAAAATATTCTACCTAGATGAAGCATAACTGATAGACAGAACCAGTTTGAATGTGATATTTCCCAGTAAATAAATATTGTGGAGCTCATCTCACCTGCACATATTCTCAGAGAAAAATGTTGCTTCCAAACTTCAAATCCGTAGTTTCCCATGAAAATCTTTTCTGAGTTAAAACATATGTATGCAACAGCCAAGCAAAATAATTAAGTGAAACAAATGATAAAAAAGGAGAAGTAGGAAGAGCAGGCAGAAGCCATATAACTGCATTTTTTTCACAGAGAACCTGTGCAGATGGACCTGTATTTGGACACTGACAGAATTCTCTTCAATCTGAATGCCAAAGAAATCACACTGAAGTACTTCTACTGATGGCATGTACAGTCATCTACATTTTAAGGTATACCTTCAGGTTAATCAGTGTTTCTGGTTTTCACTGAAACTACATTTTTATGTAGCATCTCTCATTAGCAAGAAAACATCATCTACTTATGGCAGATGATGATTCAGCTACATTTCTATGCCTCTTTCTTATTTCCTGTGCTGGAATTCCTTAGTAATTAAATTAGTCTTTTTTTTTTTTTTTTTTTTTTTTTTTTTTTTTTTTTTTTTTTTTTTTTTTTTCTCTCCT
>NDXB01020221.1:30807-210900 GCA_002631895.1 Agapornis roseicollis | reverse complement strand
AGAAAGGGGGGGTTGAGTGAGTGAACGAGCTACGTGCTGCCTGGCTGGGTTCAAACTATAACACAGGGCCTCAGCACCCTCACAGGGAAGAGCTTCTGCCTTTGATCTAACCTGAACTTCCCCTGTTTGAGTCTGAGNCCTGGCTGGGTTCAAACTATAACACAGGGCCTCAGCACCCTCACAGGGAAGAGCTTCTGCCTTTGATCTAACCTGAACTTCCCCTGTTTGAGTCTGAGCCCATCACCCCTTGTCCTGTCACTGCAGTCCCTGATGAAGAGTCCCTCCCCAGCATCCTTGTAGCCCCCTTCAGACACTGGAAGCTGCTCTGAGGTCTCCACACAGCTTCTCTTCTCCAGGCTGAACAGCCCCAGTGTTCTCAGCCTGGCTCCATACAGGGGGTGCTTCAGCTCCTGATCATCCTTGTGGCCTCCTCTGGACTTCTCCAATAGCTTCATGTCCTTATGTTGGGAACACCAGAACTCACAGTGCTACAAGTGGGGTTAGCTGTAAATTTCCCTAAAGGAAGACCTTGGGTCACTTCATTTACTGGGGCTGTATTGGATCATGCCCTGCCTATCAGTTCCTCAGCATCTGTTTTTCTCTCCTTTAATCTTTCTTTGGAAGGAAAAGAAAAAAAAGCCCTGAAAACACCACCCAAGTAGAAGAAGTGGAAAGCAAAGAGGGATCAAAGTCTTTCCTGAACATTGTGTGTGTAGAACCACCTGCAGGGGCAGATTTGTCATGGTACGTTTTGCAAAAATCATTAGCTTGTCATGGCAAAATGGGAAAAGTAATAAACCAGCAGTAAAACCAAGTTAAACCCTGAGCCTGGAGGATCAGCCTGTCTAAAATAGATGACACTTCTTTTAGGGGCCAGCTCTTACTTTCTCCAGTTCTGGGGGACCTTTGCACTTTTCCTTTTAGCTCAGCCCTTTTCCAGGCCTCAACATTTCTGCACTGTTCTGTATTTGACACGTTGAAGAACACTCATTATTACCCTTTCCCCTCTGGATGATCTTTCCTTTCATCCTGGTGATGTCGTGGTGGCAGTACATAAAATTAGAGCTAATTCGCCAGCCAAGTCCTTTCTGCTACTCTCAGCTTATAACCTCAGCTCCAAAGTGCTTGAAAGTTCCAACAAGTTTTGAGGTAGGGAGCATTTGCTTGTTGGATTGCTGAGGCCTCTCGTGTTGTATCATGTCTTCTTGAACTGTGAGTCCTTATTTTGTGTTAGTGCATAATATATGCTTATTACTTCTTGTGAAACAAAGTCACATTACATGCCCGGTTGGCAGTGTTCAACTCCTAATAAGTCATCTGTGTTTGTGTTCTGAACTAAATGACCTGAAAAATTGTAGGTTAAAATGGAAAGGAGGAGGAGGGGAAAGACGCATTAGGAAGGAGAGAGGTTCAGGAATCCATTTAGAACTGAGAAATCTTAATTTTCCAGCCCATCTGAAACTGGAAAGCCATGGAAGGTGTAGGACTGGATGTTCATCTGGAGTAAACAGACATGGTTCACTGATTATAAGGGAGCTATGCAAATGTCTGTCTGCTAAGGATGCAGCTCACCATGTCTGAAAAGGCATTTAGAGACCAAAGGGGAGAAGGAGAGATCTGTTTGTTTCTGAGTTACCCCTCAGTGTGCTGCCTTTAGGACAGAGGCAACATAGAAGCAGTGGTTGCATTGGTGCCACCTGCTCTACACTCGTTCCTGCTCCTCAGCTGAGGTCTCACATGCTCTGTCTTGACCGGGATTCATTCCTTCCTGCAGCTTGTTAAAAAACATGGGAAAAGTGGCATTATATAGTACTGCAGGCATTTAGCTGCGGGAGCACTGGCTTAGCTAGTGCCATTACATGTTAGAGGTGCTCTTCTATAACAGTTGTCTGGGTTTTTAACTATGAACTGTTGGTCAGAGAGCAACAAGCAGGTAATGCAATGTGTTGGCAGTGTTGATAACACACTCAGGAGCCCACAGCCATTTACACACACAAAATCTATCATCTCCCTTTAAAACCAGATGGGTTTCTTTGGGATGGTTTGCTAATTTTTGCCCTATGGCAAAGCTCCAGCCATGTACTCTTGTGTCAGTTCCACATCCCTTGAAATTCAGTTGCAAAACTCCCCTTTGCTGCTGAAGGATTAAATGTTGCTTCTGCCTTTTTATATTTAAGCCCTCTGGTGCAATGGCATCTTTCCTATGCGTTGCACTCTGTGTGTAATGTGACAGGCTGGGTGGTATTTGGAAATACAGTGTGGTTTTAATGTATTGGGGCCCTGATGTGTATTTAAAAAGCTTTTGGAAGATCTCAGGAACAACAGGAGTTTTTCCACTGGGCTTTGGGGTTTTGTTTGTCCATGTAAAGTAGTTTTCTTTGAACAAGTGACCTTTTCCTTGTGGTTCCTCCACACAGTGGTGACTGTCCTGGTAAGGCAGAGGTGAGGTGAACCCTCTTCATCTTCAGGCTGAGGAGGCTGCAGAGACCTGGGCTCACCCAGGGACCCAAAAGCTGATTTAGAACAGGGGAGAGTGTGGGGAGCTGATATACACATGCACACATGTACTTTAGGGTGACATTACCATGGAAGATGCCTGCCCTTTAGCATTGAGGGTGAGAATGAATTCAGCTATTTTGATTCAGGACTGAAGTTCTGAAGCAGACCCTTACCTAATGAAAACAGCACTTCACTAAAAGCAGAGACTTAATATTTGACATCCATGTTAGCTGTCATTTTTCTGTTCTAGCTTTATAATTTATGTTCTTTTCTTTCAATTATCATCTTGGCTTCAATCCTCAGCAACTTACTGCCCATCTCCTACTCCTTGAGCTCTCCAGTGTTAGCCCTCTGCCAATCTTCCAGTAAAGCCAGCACTACTTCAGTTTGCGACTCAGCTCTGTTTTGACTTTAGCACCTCCTGCCCTCTTAGTTTAACATATGGACTTTTATTTACATCTCTTCTTGGTCTCACTAACGCAACAGTCTTGGTTGCTGTAATGGGCACTTGTGGTTGTGGTATGTGTCAGTCCAACAGCTTTCTTAGATAAAAACATAACCTGCAATATATTACAGTTTTTCTCTGTGACAAATAGAAGATCTGGGGACATACCACAAGCAAGCGTGTCCTTACTGTTTAGGGTCTAAAGCAAAACTGAAGCATGCTTTGTATCATATTTATGCTTCATCCCTGGCAGTGTTCAAGGCCAGGTTGGATAGAGCCTTGAGCTACGTGGACTAGCGCGAGGTGTCCCTGCCCATGGCAGGCAGTTCGAACTAGATGATCTTAAGGTCCTGTCCAACCCAAACCATTCTGTGGTTCTATGAAATCAGCTTTTGCATTTCTCTTTCAGTTATACTGCCAGATTTTTCCTTTATTATCTTGAATCAATTTTCCCTCCCTTCTCCACCCTTTCCATTTGCACAGCTTTGCTTTGACTCAAGCCTCTATTCAAGCTCAAACTTCCCTTTTATTCAGTAGCGATCCTCAGGTGGCCATAATCTGGAAAATAATTGGCATTCTCTTAATTGTTAGTATTTCAGTTGTTAATATTCAATAGTAGCTCATTATGCAAAGCTTATATCATCCTGAAGAGCCACAGTTTAAGTAGGGTCCAAAGCACCTGTGGTTTCTCCTGAGAATATAAAAATTTATGATATTTGCTGTCAATAAATTTGTAAGATAAAATCGTACCAGCAAGGGGGCAGAAAAGCAGAAAATTGCAGACTAAGATGTTTGAAGAGTTTACAAAATAGAAGGGTTACTTAATTATTTACCTTTGATGGGCAGTAAAATCCACAGATAACAACTGGAGTGACTCATTCTGCATTTGCTTTGTTAACACTTCACAAGAATAATCTCTTTTTAATCAAAAGTTGGCCACAAATAAACTGCTTCTATTAGTTTCATGGAAAGGAGAGAAAACAAAAAGCCATGAGCTCAGCTGTTCTTCCAAGGATGCCCGTTACGTTCTTAAATCCCAAGATTTAATGGATATGACTCAGCTCGCCCTCCGCCTGTGAATGAGGACGTTGCCCAGCCATCTCAGTAGCTGTAAAGCAGGAGGTGAGGCCTTGGAATGCAATCCACAGCCTGTCAGGAGATCAGGGGGTGATTTGGGTAATTGAGGGAAAAACCATGATACTCGTCAAGGCACTGGGTGACAACAAGATGCTTTTGTCCACTGCCATAAATCCACCAGCCCTGGATTCTTATTATCAGCAAAGGCTGCTTCTGACAAGCTCCTGACATAGAGCTGCAATCCGTCTGTGGCTCCACGTTTGCTGCAACGGGATCCAAATTGGTTTTTGACAAATCCTTAGGAAGGCTGCCAGAAGCCTTCTGGCACACACTAACAACCAGTTTATGGTTCCGCACAAATATACTAACTTCTACCAGAGGTTAAATGTACTGCATTAGCAACTGTGTTCTGTTCTGTCCTCTGACAGGAAGAGGGTTGTTTTGATGAATTGGTAATTCACTTGAGAGCAGCGTGAAAATATTGCAGACGTGACAGATGGCAAAAAGATAGCATAGCAATGTTGCATTATTGTGTCTTAATTTGTAACACCTTTGCTCATCACATACTAAAAGCGAAAGCAGTAGACCAATACTTGGCATGGCATTTTGCTGCATATTTGGCAAATCCACAGTTTCTCACCTGGGGAATCCTTACTTTCATTTCCTTACTAGAGATCACAATGTTGCCTTTCCGGAGCAAGCAGTGAATGCAAGCCGGCTGTCTCAACTTCAGAGTGCCACAAGAACCCAACTGCCACTTGGTGTCTTTACACTCCACATAGCAGCTGAAATGAAAATGCAGGTGGTGCCTCATGAAGCCAGTTTGTCTCATAGCTCACGTTCAGAAAGGCTTTCCCTGCATCTTTTGATGTGGAAGGTTTTGAACATGTGCTAGGGGCACTGGGAGTCACATAAACATGTGTTTCCATGCAGGATCCTGCCACAGAAGAGTACCGAGTTGCAGGTGTCATTGTAAACAGCATTAAGGTTAAGGAACAGCGAGGTATCAAACTGGCCACAGTACAATGAGGAACAGAAGGGAGGCTGGGGCACTGCTCTTCATTCATGGTTGTGAAGCTGGATCAGACATCTAGCAGTTTCTCGTTCCTAAACTAACAGTTTCTATAAGCTGTGTTACCATGCCTATCACCTTACATTTCGAAATCTGTCATTCATTTTTAACTTGGTCTTTGCACTTTACTTTGCTTTTGCCAAAGAAAACATTTTCTTTTCTCCCTTCTACGGCAGTTCTTGCTCTCTTTGCCTTCCTTCTTGATTTCTTTTCTTTTTCCATCTTATGAGGCAATGCTAGGAGTCCTTTCCATGTGGAAAATAAATCCAAAAAAGGAAAAGAAAGCATGGTTTGGTACTTTGTGTTATGCAAACATGTTCTTGAGGACAAGCATATTTCATCTGTTAAGGAAGAGGGTAACTCTTACACACTGGGACTTGGAGGCTGTTGTGGAATGTTGGAACAAGCAGGTTTCAGATTGGTAAAATCATCCATGTGGAAAACCAGGCTTTTAAGTGTTCCAGACAAGATACCTTTTCAAATCTCCCACCTGCAGACCAGTAATCCTGTGACCACCACTTGTTTGGCTGAAGAAAAGAATACATCAACCTGTTGCCTTGAAGGGACATTGTGTCACAGAGGTGTTGCAGTTCCCCATGCCAAAGCCTACCAGTGCCTAAAGTCTGACTGAAATAGTTCTGTACAATTCGAACTGCAGCTGCTTACCCAGAGGCCAAAGAGAAGAAAAGCCTCAGCACCAGTGGGAATATCTGAAGCTGCTGAGCTGGTATCTGGGAAGCATCATGACACAGGGGAGCTGCTCTGTCACCTGAAACTGTGGCCCCTCAGGCTTGGGCTTCCTCAGGGCCCCAGTGCAGCGGGCTGAAGCACAGTTAGTGCACAGAGAGACCTGCTGGAAAATGCTGCAGGGTGCTGGGTGAGGGTCACCCACAACTACAGCAGCAAGACAGGACAGCCTCTGTTCTACCACCACCATGGTTGCCTGAAGCTGTCAAGGAAAAGTGGTTTAGTTGAGCCTTGCAGCAAGTGGTGCAGAGGCAGTGCTGTGGTTTCTGTCCTTTCTGAGTGCTTGTTGGTGAAAGAGATGGAAGCTTTAGGGGTCTGGAGGAAAAGGAGATGTGAACTCGGGTTGGCTTGGCAGTCAGAAAACCCCTGTGAGCTGTGGTGGGAAGAAGGAGGGATCTGCTTTAGAGTGTGTTTGATGGGTCTGGGGAAAAGGAGATTGGTTAGCATTTGCGTTTCTTCTTTTTTGTTATTGTGCACGTGCCTTATCTTTAAGAGGCTGCAGTGATAGGTATGTCCATTTGTGATGGGAGCTGATACTCTGAAGGTGTTTTGGTAATGGGGGGGTGTTTCATGGTTTTCAGAGGAGAATGACCCTGTCCTATTTTCTGTCTGGTGGTTCAGTGAAGGAGTGCTAGAGAATTAGTCAGACTCAATTCCTTAGGAAGAGATGTGCTTACAGTGCTAACCGCAGGGGGGCTGAGGTTATGTCTGCAGTCTTTTATGGGTCACTATGAGTTTGCTTTGCTCATGCCTACAGCTGCGTCTGAGCTGTCTCTCTAACACCGTGCTGAGTTGGGTGTCACTGTGTATTAGCCGGAGTCTAGCACTGTGCTAAAGCAGCTATATAGCTTTTAGGGGACTTGGAGCATGGAGAAAGCTTGCTTTCAGAGCAGTACCTCCTCAGAAAGGTACCTAAACAAGCACAAAACGAACCAGTTTAGCTACCAAGCACAGCCTAGCTGTTGCAGCATAGTAAATTGCCCAATTTGGAATGCTTGTGTGTGCAACAGCTTGTCAGCTCATGGTATTCATGAGCTAGTTCCTTCGCTGCCAGCCCAGGGAGAAGTGTTTCTGTGTTGTGTTCACGGGCCACATAATCTTTTCTGATGCTTTGTGACAGAGAAAAAGCATTTGGTCTCTGCTACACTGCTCTCCACAGACATACAAGACAGGCATTTGGGGGAATTTCAGTTATGTGGTGTTGGGCGTCTTTGAAAGACTCATGGGCTGCAGGATGTAAGGCCTTGCATTGCACATTCACAAACTGTGGCTTTGGCCATGGTGTTGCCATTGCCACTCTGAACCACTGTGAGATGCCCTTTTGTGCCTCTCTGCCTTGGTTTCACCTTCTGTGTCCATCCTCTGTACGGCTGCTCAGGGCAGAGACACTTACGTGTAACTGCATGCAGGAATCAGGTCTTTGCGGATTGCAGAGGAGCTGATTTTATACTACCATTGATAATAAACAGCATCACAACGTAGCAACAAATTGATTTTTTTAATCATTACATCTTCTTCTGCTACTATTGGATGGGACTATTCTGTTTGTTAACCTTTAAAGCTATGGGACTAATTTGCTTTATTGCTTAAAAACCATTGTGAATTTCCCTGAGGCTATTCCAGAAATTGCTTGCTTTGTTATCAAAGGATCAACAATTCAATGAAGACATCTGTTTTTTTTTACCCAAAGCTATACTAAGAAAAGAATATCGAGTGTGTATAAAGAACAACTATTGAAGTAGTTCAGAAAGTACTGCTGCTCCTGTCGCCAGCTGTTCACAGTGCTGTGCAACACTTGTACCATCTCAAAATGCTCACTCATCATAGAATCACAGATGGGTTTGGGTTGGAAGGGACCTTAAAGCTCACCCAGTTCCAACCCCCTGCCACAGGCAGAGACACCTTCCACTAGAGCAGGCTGCTCCAAGCCCTGTCCATCCCTAAAATGATGTGCATTGTTCCAGCCACCTCATACAAATCTTTGCACAGAGGCTTAAGATTTGTATTTAAATCTGTTGTGTTCTGTGCTATAAACTGAAGCAGACCCAAGAAAATTGTGCAGAGGGAGGTCTCCAGTGGAAGTACTGGGACAGGTGTTCAGTTTAGTAATGGCAGAGTAATGCTCTCTGAACTCTCCTCTTCCTAGGTTTTCATCACATAGATGAGAAGGACTAACACCACAAGCATGAAACAAGGAATAGTAAATACATTTGTAGGCAGCTGGCTGATTTGTGGATCTCACTGCTGCAGTACCTGCTGCAGTTGGGAGCGTAGCAGGCATGAGTGATGGGGCAGCTCTTGGTGCAGGTAATAACAGCTTTCATCATGATAGTGGTCTTCAGAGCATGAAACTGCTGCAATTCCTGCGTAACAGTACATAGAAGAAAGCCTAGTCTGAGCTGGGTTAGCTACATTTGTGCTCATGTACTTCTCATGCTTTGCGACTAAATTTTTTCATTTACTTGTGTTTGACCTTCTATTAGTGCACCTTTGTCTCTGAAGCGTCGTTGTTTTCCAGATACAGCTTCAGGAGCTATGTTTTGGGTACAAGCTATTCTTCCTGCCTTTGGATTTATGTTACACATAGAGTTTTTCTGCCATGAAACACTGCCCTGGGTTCACTGAAGGCAAGTTCAGGTTTTTGACGTGATACTTTTAAGCTACCTTGTGTGAGAGCTCCAGTCTGCAATTGTCACATACTCAAGTCTACATTGGTTATGTTGCTCTTCCTTTTGTTCTCACTCGTTTCTATGATTTAATTGGCTTTCAGCAACAACCATGACAGAAATGAAAAGTAAGATTCAGGCAGGAGAAAGCAAGGGATGTGAAAATGAAGCACAGGATAAAGAAAGTTTTTGTGAATTGAATGCCATGGAAGGTGAAGTCTAAGCAGGGAGCATCTGATTTCATCCTTTGTCTGCTTACTATACTTAATAAGTATAGTAATGACAATTGTCTTTAACTCTGAGGCTATTTGGCATGGCCCATTTTGTCTATTGCAGCACCTCTGAGTGGTGTAAACTTCTTTGCCAGGGAAATGAGACTGTTGGAGACATGGCAGAATCACCCTCCCCGCTTGGACTTTGTGGCAAGAACAGTTTGTTGGGTCTGGACTGCTGAACATTTAGATTAGTTGAAAGGAAAAAGTTCTTCCCTGTGAGGGTGCTGAGGTGCTGGCACAGGGTGCCCAGAGAAGCTGTGGCTGCCGCATCCCTGGCAGTGTTCAAGGCCAGGTTGGACACAGGGGCTTGGAGCACCCTGCTCCAGTGGAAGGTGTCCCTGCCCGTGGCAGGGGTTGGAACTGGGTGAGCTTTAAGGTCCCTTTCGACACAAACCAGTCTATGATCTTATGCAGTAATTTTTGCTAGCAGGAAATAAAGCTAATGTGGTGGCTGCTTTTTGGGTTTAAGAATGTTTTCCTGTTTGCAGTGGTGAAAGATGCCTGCAGGAGTGAAGAACAGTGAGCAACAGAGCTGTGGTATATGTGAAAGCTGACCTTGTGCACATTTAGATCACACTGAAATAAGTGTGAAGTGGGCCTGAAGTGCTGCCCAATTGCCTGCTCTGTGGTCACTGGGAACACCTACTTATGGGGTCAGGAAGGTGGAGAGACTGACCTCCTGATGGACCTCGATTGCATCCTTATTGATGTTACTGTAAATCAGCAGAGGAGGAGATGGCACGGGCAAAGGTAAAATGAAGCAAAGGAAACTTAATGCATCTTATGGGGTTATGGAGGTGAGCAGCTAAAGCTGCAGTGTAGGAAACATGCATATTAAAAGCATTAATATTATCTGTCTCTGTGACACAGGCAGTGTAGCAAATTAGGCACTGGTGCATCACCCCTCACTGAAATCAAATGAACATTTCCCCTTGATTTGGCTCTGACATGGAATGTGTCGTTTTGGCCTTTTCCTTCTGGTTTATGAGACTGGCCTGAAGCCCTGCTGCAGGGCTTCCCATGGTGTGAATCCTTGCATTTGAAGTGTTAGCTGGTGCAGGGCATCCTTGGCTCCCCAAACAATTGAATGAAGATTTGCAATTCCTTGTGCTGTGGGAGCAATCCACCAACCTAATGCAAGAGCCCTAATGTGATATTCATGTTTCTGAGAGTCTGTTTTACATATGGTTTTCAAAAGTCTATAACCTTCACTTAAACTCATGGAATATTTTGTTGTTATAATTAAAAAATGAACTATTTCTTTTTTTTTTTTTTTTTTTTTTTTTTTTTTTTTTTTTTTTTTTTTTTTTTTTTTTTTTTTTTTTTTTTTTTTTTTTTTTTTTTTTTTTTTTTTTTTTTTTTTTTTTTTTTTTTTTTGCAAGGCAACTTGTTAGAAGTAACAAGGACTTTTCTGTGTCTTTAGATCAGGAATAGCCATTTCCATGTGTGACACTAATAACCTGGCAGCTGAAGAAAAGGTTTGTATTTTCATCAGAGGGGAAAGAAGTCAGATTCTCTGCGCTATAGGCTTTAGCTAGGATTGGTATATGCCTGCTAGGAACCAATTCCTCAAAGAACTCTTCCCATATTTAGCAGATTTTATATATATTATCTTTTACATTTATAAACATGCAGGAATATATATATTAATATTTTTCTGCATTTCACTTACACTGGTACTGATCATTAATGCATCTGTGTTGGAAAGCAAACATTCTCTATCTTCTCTATGTATGATTTCAGCAATGAGAATAGAAAAGCATCTTCATTATCCCCCTTGCAGAGCTCTTTGCTTGAAGACCTAAGCTCTTTTTCTAATTCAGTATCTTTGCATTTCTGGAACAAACAAAAGGGAAAAGAAAAAAATAGAGCATTACAGAACAGCAGTAGTTTCTTTAACTGGAAGCAATGTACGAATTGTTCCATCTGGTACATTGACACCATTTATAGTTTATTGCTCATTTGGAAATGAGAGTCACGGTTCCCTTGTGCAAACTGCTCTCATCCTTCTCAACACAAGAGCTGACAAGAAAGCCCTGATATCCCAGGGCCTGAGGGCAGTTCTGTGCTGGATCAGCTCCTGTATGTCCCTTCCTGCAGCCAGAAGAGAAGAGTATCATGAACAGGGTGACACAGTGTCCGCCTAAATTGTCAGGATGATCAGGTCAAAATTAGGTAGATTGGGGAAGATTCTGATGGATTTTACTCATTTAAGGGAGGGAATTTAATTGCTAACAAGTTTTTTAAATTAAAAGAAATAGAGTGTCACCCAAAATGACTTTTGGTGTTGGAGAACCAAAATGACTTTTAGTTGTTGAAATGGAAATACCACTAATCTTAATTGAGGTTAACAAAACTCTTTCTAGCATTATTTCAAGCGTGGTCTTCCAGTTGGCACAAAACCTGTAATCATGTCAGTGATGTATTTTTGAGAATCCTCTCAAGTCTTCTTCAGGAATGTCTGTTCCAGTATTCCCAGTTAGTAGTGAGGAAGAGAAACAGGGATTGTCTCAGATGGCAGAGGGTACATCAGTAGGCACCTGGGAAGCTGAAAGCCTGACTGCAGCTTTCTGAGTGACCTTTTAGGATGCTGATGCTGTGTGCCTCAAAACTGGTGGTGAGAGCACTGCTGGTCAGTGGCTTGAAGAAGGAATGGAAGCAGTTTGGTAGTGTACTAGGACACAACTGTTGAACAGAGCTTCCACTCCTTTCCATGGTGCCCAGCTGAGGGATTGCAGGCACTGTTTGTGACAGCTGTCAGTCAAGCTCAGGTGAATGTCAGTGGGTAAAATATCATCATACTGAATTGTGCCCAGCTATCATAAAAGACAGTGAATTTCAGGTATCTAACAGCATCACAGCTTAGTTTTGTAAAGAAACACTTGTAGGGTGGTGTGTGGAGCTACCAAGACTCTTTAAGTTACTGCCTGTAACTTCTGGAGCACTGCACAACTTGAATCATAATGGACTTAATATCTATGCAGGGAGGGATCTCACTCATACCCTGCTTGATGTTGTCCAAGCCAGTCTAAGTGCTTCCAACCACTAATCCAGTCAATCTCAAAGCACTAAAGAGACTGATAAAATGTTGGTTGGAGTAAATTTTGAGCCCTAAATTGCAGATTATCCAAATCATTAGGCCAGTACCATCCCTGGTCTTCTCTGATAGTGTGCAGCAAGTGGGTGCTTGACCCTCTTTGTCCATGCACTGGGTATGGTAAAGGCTGCATCAAAAGGAGTTTGGCCAACAGTTTGAAGGAGGGGATCCTGCCCTTCTTCTGTGCTCTAGGGAGACCCCCCCCTGCAGCCCTGATCCAGCTCTGGGGCAGCAGTACAAGAGGGACATGGAGCTGCTGGAGTGAGGCCAGAGGAGGCCACGGAGATGCTGCAAGGGCTGGAGCAGCTCTGCTCTGCAGCCAGGCTGAGAGAGCTGGGCTGGGGCAGCCTGGACAAGAGAAGGCTCCTGAAGGGGAGACCTCAGAGCAGCTCCAGTGCCTAAAGAGGCTGCAGGAAACCTGGAGAGGGCTTTGGACAAGGGCCTGCAGGGACAGGCCAAGGGGAATGGCTTGAACCTACCAGAACAGGGGAGACTGAGCTGAGCTCTTAGGCAGAAGCTGTTCCCTGTGAGGGTGCTGAGGCGCTGGCACAGGGTGCCCAGAGAAGCTGTGGCTGCCCCATCCCTGGCAGGTCAGGTTGGACACAGGGGCTTGGAGCACCCTGCTCCAGTGGAAGGGGTCCCTGCCCATGGCAGGGGTTGGAACTGGATGGGCTTTAAGGTCCCTTCCAACTCAAATGAGTCTGGGATTCTGTGATGATTCCATGGCTTGGTTGAAGCACATTTTCAGACAAATTTTGATACAATCAGGCTGGCATTTCCACAGGAAAAATCTTTGGGGTTGAAAAATTTCCACATCGCTCTGGTGCAAAACAATGTGATTAAATTTCACAACTCCTTTAAACCCGATGGAGGGAAACGCTCACTGAGAGGTGCAAGCAGACACACGGGTTTGCTTTGAAAATGGAGTTAAAGAAGGAACTCATTTGACAACTACTTATTAAAGCCAGAACTGCAGAATCTCACATTCTGAAATTAGCCTCCCTCCTTCAGTAGAAATGTCTTTGCTCACTTATTTGTCTCTTTCTTATATCTCCACTGGAGTGGTCTGGAACAGGGATTCATAAGCAGCTCTCCCACCACCACCACTATTTTGTGTGTGTATTTCAGGCAAAGAGGCCGTTAGCCTTGGGATCAGGTGATTTACAGAGTGGAAAAATACTGCTTTATAATAAAAGGAGGCGATTGAATAAACCCCAGATTTAATACCCGACCTAACCGAACACCCTGATGAATGTAATTGCATTTTAAGAATTCCAATTGAATTTTTGATCCATATTGCATTTGTTTTGCTTTGGGGTCGGGGGTGGGAAAAGTATCTGGAGATTAAAGGATTACTGAGTTCTTAAGAGGCCCAGGCAGCTGCTAATGCATCTGAATATTCTTGCCTAAATTTGGTGGGAAAGCTGTATTAATCTTGTCTATTCTAGCAAGCAGTATATCTTAAGCCAATACAACCCTAGGGGAAGAGGGACAAGAAAGAAGAGATGTAAGAGACAATCGCTTCTGCAGGTGAACAACTGCAGGATATTAGCAAGAGCTGGAACGAAACAGTGCTGTAATTGAAAAGAAGAACTCATCTGAAATGATTATGGGGGAGGATGAGGTTTTCCTTTCTTCTCTCTCTCAATTTTCTGATGAGGTGGAAGAAGTGAGTGGTAACTTGCATACACTTGGATCACAGAAGTCACTCATTTCTGTCCTCCCTCAGCAGTGAGGAGTGTGGGCAACACACTGGAGCCTTTAACTCCTAAAATTAAGTTCCTGTAGGAGACTTGGAGACAGCAACTGTGTTTGCAAAAGGGGTTTCAGCAGTGGAGGTAGGACTTCAGCAAGCACAGTGATGGAGCTAGCCAAGGGATGAAAGTCATTTAGGTTTTGCCTTTAGGCAAGACAGAGTGCAAGTGGCTCCGCGTTATGCATACCATGGCAGAGCTATGGGGAGCTGTGAAAGTGTGGTACTGACTTGAAACTCCTTGTTTATTTGTGCAAAATGCTGTATATTAATAGGTCCAAGTGCCCACTGTATGTGCATGTGAAAAAGAAGCAAGTAAACATCTTAAAGGTGGCTGCACACAGAAGCAAAGTTGTCATCTCCTCAGGACAGAAGAAATCCCTCCCCAGCGCTGCAGAATCAAGGGAGGTCTTTCAGGCTTTAACAGGCTCTCCAGTCTGTGGCTGTCTGCCTCTCAGAATCTTCTCCTAGCTGAACAAAACCTCAGAGCAGATCTGAAGAAATGACTCCCAGGCTGATCAGGGCACACGATAAGCAAAAGGCAAACACAGCAGCGCTGATGGAGAATGGCTTTTGGCTAGTTGGGTTTGATTCTGTGTGAGCCAGAGCTCGCCACACACTGTTGTGGCTGCAGTGTCAACAAAACTAAGTGGTAATTGTTTTGTTGTTCTGAAATGATGCAAACAGTATTTGTTTCCAGGGTTCTGAAATGGTAAAGATGCTATTTTGTAGGTAGCACTGTTTTAAAGTCTGCTTAGCATAATTCCTGTGCTAGTCAAAGCTTTACAAACTATTAGCAGCGAGAACCGAACTAAAGAGCTGAACAACAAAAGCAGCCTTGAAATAAAGAATGCCTAGGGAAAGAACTTTTTAATTTCTTCTATCTGCTGCTTTTGATGAGGCACACAGCATGGGGTTGGGAGGCAGGCTTTGCCTCCAAGTCTAGAGTAGGTGGATGAGGTTTGCTGGTATTTCTAAATACCAGTCCCTCCAAATCCAGCGCAGGCAGGTAAATTCCCCCAAAACACTGCTAAGTACAAAGTGGTTTTGTTCAGGATAAAGCAGCCCCTTAGCCCTACAGGCAGGGTAGAAATCTGCTCTGGGCAAAGACAGCAGTGAGATAACGCAAGGGGAAAATAGATGCATGTGTGTGAAACCGCTGGCTTAGTTTAAAACCAAGCTGGAATGGAGCATTTTTAGTCTCCTGCACAGTTCAAGTTAGGGATAACCTGTGACCAGAGCTGCAGATGCATGGCTGGTCTTACACTTTTTTTCCTTAAAATCCCATGAGATGTTTAGGGCTGGATTGAAATTTGGCCTTTTGTCCATAATGGAGACATCAGAAGTAGTCATTCCATATGTGCTTGACTTTGGGCAAATTTCATACCCTGCACTATGTTTGCTTAGGCTTGTTTGTCATTTTCTGGCAACAGAAGCAGAAAGAGAGCTATACCGTAAGGAAAAAGGACAGCTTTGTTTGTAGCTGGAATCTAAATGCTGTAATGGAGTGACAGCTTTGGTTTCTGTGGGCTTCCTTAGCCAAGTGCAAGAATTTATACTGGCTTTCTGTGTGTGTGCTCTTAGTCTTGAACCGAGCTGAGCCTGTGCTGTGAGTGTGTTTCAGGTATCTTTATATCTAACCAGATACCTTCTGTTTGATAAAGTGCACTGGCACTTGGATTCTTTATTTGTTCCTTTGTCTATACGCAGCAGAAAGTGATGGATGCCTCTGAAACTGCAGCAAACACTGCATCAGATGGAAGGAATAAAGAGGCCTGGCTCAATCTGCCAGTCTCATCTTCAGGAGCTAAATCCTGGCCTAAGAGCTGCCATTTCACTAACCCCATTTCAGCCATTTAAACCTTGTGGCTCAACCCTTTTTGGGTTGGATATGCAGGGGGATGCAGTTGAGCAGCACTCTGGGTGCATGTATGGTCTTTTTTGAAGCTGTTGATGGATGTAAGCAATCAGCCCAGGAAACTTTGGTCTCGCATGCAAAGGCCAACATTTTTCCATGTTATTCGAGTGGAAAATATAACATGCCATCAATGCAGTGGTAGCACATGGCCGAACCCCCCTTCTAGCCTCCTGCATCAGTCTTTCCTGTGCCATGAATGTAGCAAAGCTTGTTTGGGTTTTGGGGGTTATTATTTAAAGTGGTAGCTTCTTCCATTACTCTTTTTTTACCTCCCCATTACACATTCTCCTTCCAACACACAGGTGAAACTGTCTGGTTTGTACTGACCAGTCTGCCAAGATAGGGCAGTATGAAGTCAGAGCTCTACATATCTTTGAGAAAGCAATTATGGATAGTCGTGCTCCTCTGCTAGGTTCTAATAATTCATATTTGGATTTGTTGTGTCTGTCAGTGCTTTGCTTATGATGATAATGCTTATGGAGATGGAGCTTAGCATCCTTTTTTTTGTTGGAACAAAAAAGATCCTTAAGTCCCATGTATTTAAATGAGCTCTTGTAATTCATAGGAGCTAAAGGATGAAAAAATAGAGGATCATAATTATTTTTGCCCAGAAAAAAAGGAAATCCATTAATCCTGCCATGCCTTCATTTGTACCAGCATCCACAAAGCAAATCACTGAGGTCCTTTGGCAATAATTTTCTAGTGAGCTTTTTGCTCTTTCTTGACCTCTGCTCTGCTGTGATGGGAAAGTAAAGGCCAGCACAGGAGATAACTGAGAGTGTTGCTCCATGCTGGGAAGTAAGGATGTGTGAACCGAGCTGTCATTGTCATGCTCAGAACAAAGCCAGCTTAGTGATCCCGCCTGCTTCCATGGGCCCAGGAGCCAGCCTGCTCTTCAACTTGCCTCTGTTTGCAGCAGTTTGCATGTAGCAAACCAAATCAGCTCATCACCTAATTCTGGTGGGTCACATAGGTTTGCTTTTGAAATAGCCAATTCCCTCAGTTTCTGTTTGCTGGTAATAAGCAATTTACAGTATAGAGGGGTCTAATGTTTTCCCATTCAAAATACTACTGCAACTCCTGCTGCAGATATTAATGCTATGTGAAATAACCATTAATAGGCTCCAAATGCACAGTTGCCATTGCGAAACATATTAAAAATGAAGATTTGCCCAGGCTAATGTTCTCATATTAAACTTTCTCTAAACACAATTAGATGTTTGTGCTAAACCAACAAGTAAATCTGGTCTGTAAGTTGAAGTCACAGGTCACTGAAGTCAGATGAATGCATTTTATTAATGTCATATGGAAAATTGTGGGGAACGTCATGGCAAAGGTGCCGGAATAATGCAGATTTCAAGCAGTGTGATATATATTCATGTCCAAGTTTGCTGTAAGAGAACTGAGAAGTTGAGTCTCAAAATGCTTTCTGGAAACAATATTCCCCTACTTGTTGCCTGGATTTTATGCAGTTATAAAGTGGGGGTATGGTTGTGACAGTGAAGCCCAGGCGGCAGTTGTGGGGCTCAAGTGATGCTTAGCTTTTGGGTTAAAATAAAGGCTTTGTGATGCAGAAGGAACAAAGCAACATGTATCTCAAAGGCTCAAAAAACAAGACAAGAAACAGAATTTGTCTCCAGTGAAAAGACAGAAAAGAACAAAGCAAAAACCTTCTCAGTTTTGAACCGTTCTTGGGAGTTTAGGGGCCTTTTTACACGGAAGAGTTAAGCTCAGCCTTGCTAACCCTGTTAATGGATGTTGTTGCTCCCTGGGCTTATCGTGTTTAGCAGAAAGGGAGGAAATGAAGCAGGCCAGAGGAGAAACTCAGTAGGAGAAGGGAAGGGAGCTACGGCCTCCCTGGGAGGGAAGGAGGCAGCGGTGCCTATCAGTTCTCTGCAGATATGATGCCTACCCTTAAATGTAGTCTGAAATCTTCAAAATATCAACTTGGCAAAGCAACCTTCCTCCAACTTGCCTTCTTCTCAGCTGTTGCAGGCGACACAACATTTGTCCTTTTTATGTCTTTTGTGTCACAAATTATCATACAGTTAGGGTGAAAAGAAGAGAGAACATTTAATTACTGGGAAATGATATATGTCCAGAAAGCAGAATAGTTTAAGAGTCACAGTCACTGTTTTACAGGAAACCAGTTTCTCTCTTAAAGCCATTGTCACTTCTATAGATATGATTAATCAGGCATCTTACTCATGATCAGGTTCCTGTTGCTTCTACGGTAACTTGCTCCAATACAAAATGTGCTCGTAAGAGCTCCACAAGTAGCATATTTTGGTCCTAAATGTAATTCAGTTTACAGGAAGGATGAAAACCTGCTACAGAGAGAGGAGGTCTTGGAGCTGAGCCCCCATTTTCCAAGGGGGCAGCCTTGATCCCTTAAAGGGTTCCTTGCACACTGTTGAAATCAATGGCAAGTGGGTAGCAGGTCCTGTGTGATTTGCTTCAGTTACTGCGCCTGAACTGTACTGTGATGTTGCCTGTATACAGTGGGCTGTGGCCCCACTTACCTTAAGCTTGCTTATTGAAAGGAATGGTGGGGTTTCAAAACTGATACACCTGAAATCCTAGCTGTTGATGATCCAGGCTTGCAGCCAGCTTTGCAGAAGATATCCTTTCCTGTTTAGTCATGTAAATAACAGCTATTCTTGTCAGACACATTCAGCAAGCCTTTACTGTCATGAAACAGAAAATATGTCTTTTCAAGTAGCACAGTGATCAGGTTTGTACTTTGGTTTGCACAAGGTACTTCTGTTTTTGAAGGTCTGAGCTGGATAGTTTATTTTTCCAAGAAGAGTGGCTATTTTCCCCACTAAGAATGGGTCCCCTCCTCAGTAAGTCAGCCTTCTCCCTTCTGGTACCATTTATCACTCCTGAAAACCCTGGCCCGATGCAATAAACAAGGATTCTTTTGAAACCTTGGCTCTTATTAGAGGTATTAAACAACTGTGAAGTTCTTGCCTTAAGCTTTTCTGATCACAAAAGAGTTGGAGAAGAAGAAATTAAACAGGCAAATAATAATAAGATTTCAATTTGAGTAGAGCTCAGGGAACAAGAAGACATTACCGCTGGTGGCTTCACCAAGTCCTTCTATGTAATGTGCAGTCCTCTTTCTGTTTGGAGGCTGAACCTTTCCTAGTGTTGGTGATGCTGGAAAAGGTGTTGCTTTTGGTGTGTGGAATAGGAAGGGGTGGGAATTAAACGTGGTAAATTAACACACTGCTGCTTGTCTCCTGCCTGTGCAGAGGAACTGGCAGGGTTGGATGGCATTACAGTTGGTAGTTGCCAGAAAGTCACAACGTGTCACAAAAGCTACCTTACCTGTACATACATCAGTTTCCTTTGGTTGTTCATGTTGTTATTTGCAAGTAGTGACAGCTCCAGATAGAACAAAACGGAAAGTGTCACCCAGCTTCGCTAGTCAGACTTGTACTCTTTTATTTCCAGATGGCAAGATTCAGAGTTTTGATCTTGTGATAGGTGAGATTTCAGTCATTGCAAGCACTGGTTTGCTTTAGTTTTGCTTCACTTTAAGCTTAAGTGGATGGGAAGCTAAGTGCTTCCCGTCTTCAGGACCCTGTTTATTTGAGGTGCTTCACAGCTTGATGTCTGTGTCTGTCTCTTAGCCAGGCACTACATCTCTTCAGCAAAGAGTACTGTATCTCCTGGGCAGTCAAGTGGCTGGTGGGCTGAGGAGCCAGCTCATTCAGTGAGTTAAGTGATCTAACAAGGGTTGCACAGCGTTACAAACGAAAGCAGCTCTTAGAACCCAGGTGACTCCTCAAGGCAAACTGGAGCCTGGTCCCTATGCTTCACTTCATCTATACCCTTCCTCTTTCTGCTCTCGTGTCTGTTCACCATGATCAGGGGAGGAGATTATTCCCTTCCTCTGTGCAGGAATGACTTTTATAGCCTCAATCCTCTTTTCCTTAGACCAAACAACCGCTTTTCTTTCTACCTGCCCTTGCAGGTCTCTGCTCCCTTGTGGTTTTTTTCTCTCTCCAGATTTTCTCTGTGGGTCCGCCTCATTTTGAAGTGCAGTGCTCGAACTCAGCTAGCATTTGAGCTGCCGTCTTGTCAGGGATGAGCAGCGTGAAAGGATTATCTCACAGACATTGCAGGCTCTGTGCCTCTCTGTGCACTGCAGGATGCTGTTCACCTCTTCTTGTGGCAAGGTGTCACAGCTGGCTTGTGACAATATCTTAGGGCTGTGGATCAGAATGTTTTCCTGAAGAACTTCTCCCTCTCCTCTTTTCTCATTCAGTGTTTGTACAGTGGATTATGTCTGTGTAAGGATACTCCCTGGCACTTGTCCCTGGGAATTTTGTTCTTTTCAGAGCATTCTTTTCAATTTGCTGGGACCATTTGAATTGTAATTTTAGCCCCCCCATTTATTTGAGGTCCTTCGCAGCTTGATGTTGCCTGGAAACTTACGAGCATACATTCCGATCCATCACTCAGGCTGTAGTTGTGGAGGATCAGACCAGCTCCTTAGCATCACTCCCAGTAGGTCTCCATCTTTACCTCAAGCCACTGGTAGCTATTCCATGCGCTCAGCTACAGCTTTCTCCCACCTCCAGGGTTTCCCGGGAAGGTCTTTCTTTAATTTGCTTATGAGAATATTAGGCAGGACATCCCTATGTTTCATCTCAAGTAGAAGAATGTATCTTTTCTAAAGAGATGATTGTGGTTTTTAACATTTTGGCCTTCTGGCATGAGGCAGGAGCTCCAGAGGTGAATGCCTCTGTCGCATCTTGTGCTCTCCTCCTGGGCTGGCTGGTGGGAGGTAGCACTCCAGGCACAGCAGCTCTTTCTGCAGGTACTTACAGACACTAGAAATGCTTTAATCAAGGCTGAAGAAAGGAGTGCCTGGGTAGAGCGCTGGTCTGGAATCAGCGCTTCTGATCTCCTGCAGAGCAGCGATCCTCATTAAGGTGGTGAGCGTGATTTGACAGACCTAATGCTCCCCAAAATGGGCATACATTTGGATGTGTGTGAGGAGGCAAACTACAGGTGTCAGGAGGCATCTGTATGGGGAGGGACACACTGAACTGACACCAGGCTTTTCCAAAGGGCTTGTGTTGAGGGCCTCGAGGCACCTCTTCCTGCTGCTAGCATAGATCTGGAGTGCAGCAGCCAGAGCAGGATAAACCCACCTAATGTTTTCCTAGCAAGGGGCAAGGTGGCTTCTTTTCCAGAGGAAATGGTTTTGTCATAAAGGCTCTTTGAAAATGAAGTTAAGAAATACAAGGTAGGAAATAAGCCAAGCTCCTAAGGCCATAGTGTATACCAGAAAATCAAGATGCTACCTCTGCATTAGGAATGGTACTGTGAGCTTTGTAAACACAGGAAAACAGGCTGCTATCTCATTTGCTCCTTGCCAGAAGAGTGGGCCATTTTGGTATGCACAGTGCAACTGCTCTACCATCTGGGTGTAACCATGAGAAGAAAATGTGTGTAGTCGAAAATACAGGGGTGTGAAATTCCTCCTTTTGCAAGGTTGGCTGACTTTGATGTGGAATATGGTGGTCAGTACTGCATTCCTTTAGGGGAAGAAAACCAAAGTGTTTTCCCGTTTAAGGCCACGTGAGCCTCCAGCGCTGCTGAGAGGAGGTTGTGCTCTGGTATCTGAAGGTGGTGTCTACATTTACACTGTCCTTTTCCAGTACATCCCAGTTGACTTAGACATGATGTTGGAATTGTGGTTCTCTGGTCTTACAGCATGCATCTCCATGCTGTGTCCCTTTGCCTTGCTGGCACTGACTCTTTTCTCCTGAAGTCTGTCATTCAGTAGCTTTTCATGCTGTGATCCGTCTTGGGGTGTTTCCACATATGCTGTGTCTATTGCTGTCATACACAGGCTGAACCCTTCCTGAGAATCACTGACTACACCAGTTGCACAGCCCAATATATTGGGCTTGTGGCAGAATCCACTGCAGCATGGACAAAGGTTAGACACCAAAGGTTATATTGAGCAGACAGGGAGGAGAGGTGGGCAGTTTTCATTTGCAAGGGCCAGAGTAGTTGAACTAAAACCAGTTCATTGCAAGAGTCCTGTTTTTATCTCAACATAGAGAAAAGTGTATGAGATGTACTTGGGGAACTGCTTAATGATGAAAAACCTGAAAGCCACTAGCTAGTGTTTGCTGCCTAAACTGTTTCTGTGCTCTGCCACTGGCATCCGAATGGTGTATTTGCACAGAACATAATTACTCCTTTTTATTTATCCTTGGACCAATGATTTCAAAGGCTGTGGCATCATGTTCTGATTTGGGAAGCTGAGTGACCATTGCTTCAAGCACTGAACTTGTAGGGCTGTGCTGGGTGGGCTGGAGTAGGAGAGCCGTGCTGGAGAGGTGGCTCTTGTGAATCAGTAGGAGCCTATGGCATTTGCTGTCTTGCCTTACTCAGTTCTGCCTGTGATGTTGAAATATGTTTATCTGATGACCAACTTTATTTGCAGAGGCTTTTTCCTTTAAAAGGGGCACCCTCTGGGTCTTGCTAACATGATTAGAGATGGGGAAGACAAAGGTTCTGACTGTGTAGCCTCCAGCTCTTCTCAGCATCCAGGCCTGCTTATCTGTGCTGGAGCAGGAGCCACAGGTGCTTTGTGTGGATATGCTCTTATGACACGTGCAGCATATTTCATGTGCACTGCTAGTAAGGCTCTGGGAAGGAATCAGAAGAGAAATAGTGGGATTTTTCATTTGGAAAGGACCTTACTTCCCCTGACATCTCATAATTCCTCCTTACTATGTCACATTGTTGGTAAATACTGTGAACGCTGCTAGAGCAGCGCACAGATTTCTGAAGCACTAAGCTTTCCCTAATGTATTGTAGGGAGCTACAGCTGCTTTACTGAGCTGCAGTGAATAGGCTGCTGGGGGGTTAGGTTTTGGCTTTTAGGTTTTATTTTACTTTGGCTTTTCTTTCCTCTAGATTTTTGTTTCTTATTTTACTGTTTGTGATTATTCTCGACCCTTTGAGAAAGCAGCAGAGGACTTTGTGTGTCCAGCAGCAAGATTAAAACAATCAAAACGCTTAAAAGGATTTAATTACAGGTTGGCAAGACAATAATGTCATATCTGACTTTTTATATGAGTAATTTTTTGTTTCTTAGGCAAATACTCTGCTCCTACCTCTCTGAGTCATTCCTGTATTTCCAAATGCTGGTTTAGCCCACTGATTGCAAGCTTACCAGCTTTTATTTGAAGGTTACACCGAGAGAGGACTTTCCTTTCTTTTACGGACATGAAAATCATACTAATAAAACCCAGTTCAGATTTACACTGTTAGGAGTGTTGCTTCATTTCTTCTGTGAGAGCTTGAGCAAAAGAAGGCAGAAGCATTAATTTCAAGCCCTAGCCCCTAGGGTAGCTCCAGAATATTGTCTTCGATTAAAGAAGAAAAAGTTTTGAAATTCCCAAGGGCAGTTTGTGTATTTTCTGCACTGCAATCATTGAAGTGGGATAGCAGAGTCATCAGTCTTTAAAAATAAAACAAAACAATAACCCAAACCAAAACCGTGGAGCTCAAAACCTTCAGCTACATAAAACCCCTCTGAAATGTAAGGAAAGAAACACAATGGTCCTAATTTAAACCCAGCTTTATCCAAATAATCATTTCTTTGGGCTTTTTCTTGCTCCAGTAACTAATCCTGCATTTCTCTCCTTCTTGTATGAACAACTTCAGAAACCAAATGTTTATGCATACAGCAGTTTGCAGCCTGCTTTGAGGTGGAAATCAGCCTCTGAGAACAACTGTGGAACCCTAGGTGCCTCTTTGGGGAAGGAAGTTAAAAGGCGATATTGCTTGTTAATAGAAGGTGCAAGAGGTGCATGATTTCTGTCTTTGGTCTTGGGAAAGAACTGTCTCATATGCTGCTTTCTGGTGACTTTTCTTTTCTGAAAGGGGATGCCTGCTATTTCACTTCTGGTTTTGCAGATTTAATGTGCCCTTTACTGAGAGTAAATACGCATTTAGTTTGCAAAATAGCTCACTGGTACACTCCTCATAGGCTCTGAACACAGATGAAGAATCAACCTAGAAAAAACACCCAACCAAACCCAAACCAACCAAACCCCTGTGATCTTCCTTTAATGGTAGTTAGCTTTAATCAGAACTTCATGACATTAATGTTATATTAAAAGCAGTCACATTTGCCTTCACACTAACGTGTGAGTATGAATGAACCAGTTTCTTAGGGCACTGAAAAAAAGCAAGCTACGTTGTGGGGCAAGGAGTCAAGGTGCATATTGATCAGCCAAAGAGCAAACCTGCCAATGAGTAAGACCACGTAATAATTCTGGTTTAGTGCTGAACCCCTGTTGTGGGAGCACCAAGGTCTCGTGATGCTGCGGTGCTACAGCAACTGCGCTCTGAGGAATAGACAGCACAGAAGATGAAAGATCTTCCCCAGAGCCACTGTGACGTGCACTTCCAGAATGGAAACAATAAATAATTAGTGTGTGGTCCTTACGTAGATCTCAGAGTGCAGCGTAAAGAGCAAGAGAGTGATTTCATTCCCCCCACCCATTGCACACACAGTGAAGCATATTTCTTCTTGCAGCTCCTCAGTAGCCTGTGGAACAGCCTTTCCACAGCCAGAATGTAAAAGAGCTCTTTATGATTTGAGGTTAAGATAGTGTTCTTTGTTCTGCTGGCCCCAGGGATCAGTCTTACGCATTTAACAAAGGGCTTAAAATGGGAGCCTTCCAAACAGGAAGCTTGGTTCCTGCTTCTCTGATGAAGCAGCTGGTACTTTTTTATGTACTTGTTTTGGCTGACAGAGGATCTCGTGGTTGTTTGTGTCTGTAACTTTACAGCATCCTGAGGAGTCAGAGACCTGCTGCTCTACCCGTTGTACCACTTTTACAACACTGTACTGAAGACCAGGACAAAGATAGTGTGTCCAACACCACGTTCTGCTTTCAGAATTGTAGCTCTCCTCTGGAAGCATGATGTCCAAAGTTACTCAACTACAAGATATGTAGGAAACTAAACTAACAACAACAAAAATCAGAAGAGACCTAGGAGTCTGTACACCAAATGCCTACTGGAAACAACTGGGATTTTAACTCAGGAGACAGGGTTCTCTTCATCAGAGAGGGTTTGGATTTAGTTGATAAAGACCAGGAATGTGAGAAATGTGCATCTATTTGTCCTGCGGGAGCTTCTCTAGTATACACTTTGTGTTGAACAGGACCATGTAGAGAAACAGAAGAAGCAAACAGAATAGTGCCTGCTGGTTCTGGTCTTGCCATTTCAAGAAAGCTGTTGTAGGGTTAGAGTAAGTACAGTGAGTGACTAAAATGATCAGATGCATGGGCCAGTTGCTTTTAAGGGTGTCTAAAAAGTCTGAGACTTCACTTTGGAGAGTTGAAGGCTGTGGGGAGAATATGCTTTGCAGAATCAGGGAGGTGATGGCTAAGTTGGATGTAGAATTGTTGTTCACCAAATTCTGTGATACTGCAGGGAGGGGAGCTTGGTGAAATAAGTAGGAGATTGAGTTGTAAGAGAGAAAAGAAACAAAGAATTTCTCTGCACAGGAGGTGATGAACACTCAGGATGTGCTGCCACACAGGGCTGAGGAGAACAGCACTGACAGCAGGCTTGAGAGGGGTTGGACAAGGTCATAGAGGACAGATCCGTAAATGGCCAAGTGGGACCTCACATCTCCAAAACAACAGCTGGAGCTGATGGGGGAAGGTGTAGGAGAGGTCAGGCTTCCTTCTCTCCTTAAGCACCAGCCTTTTGCTATGCAGGGAGACAGACCAGCCTGGCTGGACCACTGGTCTGTGCCAGTAGGATGTTTCTGGTACTTAACAGACACATTGTCAACCTCCAAGTGCCCAGTTCACATTTAGTATTGCAAATACATGCACCGCTTTCCGTATCATTTTCTTTGTGTGGTTATTTGGTTTACACTGGGAAGAAGAGACAGAAACTGCTTATGAATTCCAAAAGCTTTCTTATTTCCTGCTTAAATGGTGATTCATTCCTGAATCCATCCAGGAACCGTGTTACCCATTAACCTTCCTTGGCAGAAGTGTTGCAGTTACCCTGGTAGGGAGCAGGAGGTACCACCAAGTCTTCCAGGTGACTACAACTGCAGGTCTTGTTCTGTTAGTGAAAATGGAGGTGAATTTAGTGATAGTGAGAGCATGTCACTCACCAAGTTATTAGGGCCAAAGAGGCATCATCACATTAGGAGCTTTTCTTAGCTGCCCTGATGGCTATTTTTGGCTTCTTTCCTCAGTTTGGGATAATGAAGACAAGTAGTAAAGTTCTGAAAACAGCATCTCCTTGAAAACTGGAACCCTTGCTGTGTGAAATCTTTGTGTATTATCTGTAACAAGTGGCTTGGAATTTACCCAGAGCAAACATTCCAAACTTCCCAAAGATGAGAAAGTTTCAGGCAAATATCATGAACAACACATTGAGAATAAGAATGTGCTGAGACCTCCTGGCTTAAAGACATTGGGAAACCCTTTCATGACCTTTTTTGTGAAGGTGATAAGGAAAACATTTCTTGGGAGGTTTATGTTTCAACTCAAAATGGGAATGTGAAGAAGTGATTGACTCTCTCTTGACATGTTTTATTTCAGTCTTCTTTGCATTTGCTAATACCTCATTCATCATCATATTCTCCTGTCAGGATTTCAAGGCAGGAGGGAGCTTTCTGAACAGGACAACTTTGCTGTTGCTTTGCTATTAGAGAAGCGTATTTCTAGTTTCCCAAGATAATATGGGGTGTTTTTTTTAGGTTCTGCATGTTTTGAGGCAAGATCTTAATTAGAATTAGTTCAGAACATGATGAAAATGCAAACCCTGTTCATTTCAGATTTCATACACTCCAGTTTTTTGCAAGACATTTTGAGGACTGAAAACTAGTGACGAAGAGCAGCAAATACTTCTAACGAAGTCATATACTTAATACTCCCTTTACAGTAGCCCATTTTAGCTGTTATCTCTCTCTTTCAGTCTCGGCTGGGAACATGCTGTTCCACTCTTCATTATGCCCTAGAGAATGTTTTTAGCCTCACTGATGGACGAACACATCTTTTCAGGGCTTGTCCTGTGGACTTCTTAAGTGCTCAAGCCATGTCTGAGTGGGACCTCGGCAAAGCTGCAGCTTAACCGTGCTCAGTGGCAGCGTGTGCCTCTATTGGAACAGGAGTGGTTTTGTAGAGGAGCTGCTTTGGCGGTTTCCTGACTCTCCCAAGACACTTCTGGCGATGCAGGATTTCAGCTTTTCATTTTAAAATGCAGTTTGCTTTGACTCTTTTCCTTTGTAACATATATTAAATTTTTTCTAAGGGCAAATCAAAAGGAAATATTTACATTTGCTGAAATGAAATGCTTCGAGTAATCGCAGAAAGAGATCTTTTTGTTGCCAGAGGAATTGAAATTTTTGATTTTCAGCTTAAAAGACAATGAAGCCAGGCTTCAGGATTTCAAATCCCCTGAAAACAGGTCCTGGAGTCTTCATGTAACATGGTTATGAAACCGTTTCCCATGTTTTCTCTCTGTAGCCGCTCTACAGCTGGATTATTTTCTGCTCTAAAACAACACGTCTTCACTTTCTGGTTCAGGAAACTAGGCCAGATAATACTGATGGTTTAATCCCAAATCAAAATATCACTCATAGGTTTCTCTCCATCCTGAAGCAGTTCAGTCCTGTGAGGTGCAGATGTCTCCTTGGCCAAACTAGTTAGTGCAGAAAACACTATCTGACAAGTAGAATTAACACAGCTATTTGGCACTCTCTGGATGCAGCAGGATTTGTCAGAAGAGCTTGTAAATACACACTAATGATAAACATTTCCCATTCCATTGGGGCTCTGGTCCTCATGCTGCACCACTAAAGTCTTTGGCCAAGCTCATAGCTATTAGTGTTTTTAAATCAGGTGAGCCCTGTGTAGTTATACAGTGTTGGTAGTACTGAAACTAACAGAATAGCCGTATTTCTTGCTGGGATGGCCAGCTTAGGAGTGCCTGGAAATGCCATGGCATCAAATTCCTACATTGATGTATTGCTTAGGCCAAGCCGTCTGAGAGGTTTGTGTAAACGGTCCCACTTCCTCTCCCCATGTTGCAGGATCCAGCAGTCAGTGTTGACCTATGCCTGGCTGTGGAGCTATCTCTGTTCCTTCACTAGAGTTTTACTGTATTCACTGTAAAACAGCCAGGAAAGGATGTTGATATCATTATTTGTACTGCAGTAGTACCCAGAGCTGTACTACCTACTGAATAGTGGTTGACTGATGATCATTGAATGGTTTGGGTTAGAAGGGACCTTAAAGCTTATCCAGTTCCAATCCCCCTGCCACAGGCAGGGTCACCTTCCACTGGAGCAGGGTGCTCCAAGCCCCTGTGTCCAACCTGACCTTGAACACTGCCAGAGATGGGGCAGCCACAGCTTCTCTGGGCACCCTCACAGTAAAGAACATCTCCCTTATCTCCAACCTGAACTTCCCCTGTTTCAGTCTGAACCCATTGCCCCTTGTCCTGTCACTACAGTCCCTGATGATCAGTCACTCTTTACTGTCAGGCTAATAAGTAAAACACCGGTTCCCAGTTGCCATGGTTTAGTGTGAGGTGTCCCTGCTTATGGCAGGGGGCTTGGAACTGCATGATCTTAAGGTCCTTTCCAACCCTAACTATTCTATGATTCTATGACAATTAGGCTATCCACTACAAGTGAGCAAAACTTGCTTTACAATGTACCACAGAAAGATAACCCCAAAAGAGCAGTGCATCTGACACTCTGGGCCTTGGTGGTGTTTTTTCAGCTTGCCTCTTTAGCACTGCTCTTTGTGTGTCTTCCACTCTTTGGTCTGGTATTTCCAAGAGGATCTAGAGCTTTGTGCTTTTGGCTGAGTGTTTAACCATGTGATACCAGGTATGGCTTTTTATCAGCTTCTTTTGCTTTTCTGTTGATTCTGTAAGCATTTTTCATTTGCCTCCCTATTTCTTGGTTTAGGAGAAAAATTCTTTCCTAAGACAGTTTCAGGTTTCCTACATCCCTGTTTTTTGTTTCCCAGCGTTACAACTGATTTTAGGAATTAATCACTGTGATGACAGGGTGGATTCTCATTGCAGTGATTAGTTGGATTTGAATCTTCTGTGATACAGCATAAGAAGTTAATGAGGGGTTCATCCCCAATGTATTCCCTTCTGCCATGAGAAGTGAGCACACAAACTGCACAGTGATGGTAAAAACTACTCCTCTTTTGGGGTCTGCAGCACGTGGTGCACCACTGGAGGCTGGGGAGGCCTTGGGTGAACCATGAAGTTCAAGCCATGTCTCCTCATGTTTTGCAGGATTGTACTAAATTCCACAGGCATCCAAGAAAAGCATTTTCGTATCATCAGGCCTTTGACTTTTACCACAACCTCTCCAACTCACTTCCCTAGAGAAAGCTGCAACTAGGCACAATGCACACAATATGTGGCATTCTCAAGGGATGCTCATCAGGTTTGCTGACTCCTGAGAGGCTAAAACTGACACTGCACAGACCCTCTCTGCCAGTGGCTTCAGCCCACCTTAGGTTTTACCTTGTTCTTCTGAACTCTGCAGGGTAAAGACTACAATGGCACAGCTTTTGCTTGGGTTGGTCCAGGGGCTTGTTAGAGCTGCAACATCCTGCAGCACTAAAATTAGGTATTTGTGATGACTTGACAGGAGCAGTCTCTCTGCTGGTTTATTTCTGACACCATGTCATCAAAGCTCTTCTGAAACAATATGCACTCATGTGGGAACAGCAGCGTGTTCTAAATACACAGGCAACACTTCTAGTCCTGATGTGCAGTGGGTTTTGTTCTGGCTTGTTATAAGAAACTACAAAGGAAGCAAGCCTGCCATTACAGAAATGGGATGGCAGCAGGGAATACTAGAAAATGCTTTATGTTGGTTGGACTTTGTCAACTCAAAACGAATCCAGATTTGGAAAGTCTTCAATTTTGCATGAAGTACTGTGGAGGGCTGTGAATGCCACAGCAATGAAAGCTTAGCTTGTTTCTTTGCTTTGCTTCAGAAAGATAAAGCCCAGGCACAGGGAATGAGCTGTAACTAGAAGTAACAGAACAAACTGGGCACAGGAAAATGTGGGTAGGAAAACTTTTCCCATGATAAAGCCTGTTTTATGACACAAGACTTCAGGAGTGTCAAAAATCCTTTGGCCTGATTTACTTGAAGCTAGCCTAGAGAAAGCCCTTTGCGAACAGAGTGATAAGGCTGTTGAGCCGGTGGCAGCGTGATGCAAACTCCAACTTCTAAATGGCTTTTCTGTACAACCCCATGTACGGAGCCTGTGCACATCCAAAGCGGGAACTTCTTGTGCTCTGTTATGATGAACAGTTAACATTTGTTCTCCAAAAAAGTGCTTTTATGATCCATTAGGATGACACTTTTTGTAGCCCATTTGATAGGAAAAAAGCAGAAATCAAAAGCACATGGTGTTCCAAGCAGAGCATATTGAGAAAAGTAAATGTGCTCAGCACTGCCTCTGATACGAGCAGGTACAGTGTAATGCAGTCCTGAATCAGAGCCCACTTCCAGAACGAATGCAGGGAACATCCAGCAGGAAAGCTCCTTTATTACAAGGATCTCAAAAGGGCAGTTGACATTTATCCTGACAGAGGGGTGAGTACATTGGAAGGCAAAAATACGTGCTCAAAGGGCGAAGCAAAAGATATAAGGCTGAGTTTGCAACTGCTGCAAATCGGCATGGTTCTGTGGGCTGAAATGTGATCCTCAGCCGTGCTAAGCCCCAGCAGATAAAACGAGGGCACACAGGTCCTCTTGGTTTCAAAGATGCTCCGATTAAAGCTGCATGGTGACAGCCTCCAGTGGGCCAGGTGGTAGCCAAGTCCTAGTGAGCCCCAATGTTTGTCTTCACAACCCTTTTATGTGGTGATAACCCATGGCGGGCACATGAGGAGGGGAAGGGCAGGGCTGCCCTGGGAGTGTTAGGCCACATGAGGAATCCCTGTGAAGGAGGAATCTGGTACAGGATAATAGCCTCCACTAGGACAGCCTGGCAGCCAGAAGTGTTTAAGGGCGGCCTAGACATAGAGCAGAAGGTCTTAAAATAACTCTCTGGGCTTTGCGAGGCAAAGTTCATTGTTTCCCAGGCTTGTGGTGTCAAGACTATGAAGTGTCAAATGTAACTGAAGTGCAAAAGCAGGCTTCAAGGTTTGGAGGAAAAGGTCAGTCTTTCCTGGGTATTTAGCTGCCCCCTTCCAGTTTCCCTGATAGTACCAGCTCTGGGACATGCAGGGAATGAGAACAGGGTTCTTTGCTTATTTTTGTTGTTAACTTCGTTTTACGTTGGAAAGTGTCACTTTTGAACCAGGGCATGATTTCTGGGAGAAACTTAACACCCCATGACCCTCAGAGGAATAGAAACCTCAATTAGAATCAGTGATATCAAGACAGGAAATTGAGGGTGCAGTATCGCGTCTTCCAAGTGGCAAAGCATTGAGAGCAGATGGCTTCAACTCAGTTTTACAAGTACTCACAAGAACATCTGGTTCCTTGAATGCATCAGCTGTTTCACCTCTTCCTGAGCTGCAAAAAGTTACTAGTTTCTTGTGTTGCTACCTCTTATGCATAGTCCTAAAGAAAGGCTAAAATCAGTGTGCAAACTGTAACTACTTATGCCTGTGATTAATCAAGAAATTAAATCTTACAAGTAGCAATCAGCTTTATTTACTGCAGTCAGCTATAACATTAGGAGAACGCTGCACATCACCTATTGATGAAACTTGCCAAGAGGGGCCTCCCTTTGATGAGGAGGTGGGCTCCTGACTCTATGCACACCCAGAGTCTTGGCACTGCTGACATTTCAGGAGTTGATTTTAATTGTGTCTTGATATACCATTCAACCTGAATTTGAGAGACAGAAGGAACATGACGTGGAAACTACTCTTTGTAGGTTTTGATGATATTGGGATCACACAGCTCCAGCTTACTTCGTTGCTCATCGTTGTGTGCTATGAAATGAGAAGAACACTGGTGGTCTCAGCAATTGCCTTGCAATGGTTGTTATCACCAAAAGGGTGTTCTTTGTGGCCTTTGCACCAGAAATATCATGGGCAGAATGCTGCTGGTTTTGATTCCTGGACTTGAAACCTCAGAGCTCTGCCAAACCCGGTGTTAAGCCAAAAGCCTTAACAGTGTTGAATACAGTAATTGTAGCTATCCTGCTTCAAACATGCGGTCTCGAGTGATAACTTGGAATGGATTTCAGATGTCCCTGGGCTGAAGTTTTACTAAGTGAGAAGGATTTTGCTAAGGGAGAAGGAGAAAATAGGATAGTTTCTGCCTTTTGAGTTTTGTTTTGCTTTGCTTCACTCTATTACCTAAAAACCTTCAGCCATAAATGAGGAGATCCAGCAGTCTGTAGGAAGTAGGAATTAATGGGAGCCTCTTTCTAGAACTGTATCTGAGAGACACATGAGGAGAGGCAGCAGTACTTGCATGGTGAGCTGAAGTTACGCTGTGTTACCAGTGGGAAAGAAGAAACTGGGTCCTACATTATTGTCTGTATCATTGACTCTACTATCTGGGATGTTTCTAAGGGACTTCAGATTGTATCTCAGCCTTTTAGAGCTGACAGTTTGTGGCTGCTGAGGAAAAGTCAGCTTCCATAGAACATGGAGCCTGCACACAGTAGTGTTTCTGCATGAGCAGGTAGAGCTGGGTGCCTTGGGCATCTGGGGCTCTGCCCCCTTTCCTGGCAATGTGAGCACTGAAGGGAGGACTTGAGCAACACAGCAAAGCAAGCTGAGGGCTGGGGTTCTTAGTTGGCTTCTGGCAGCAGAGCCATGGCAAGAGAACCAGCAAATAGCTCATGTGATTCTATTGCATATCCATATGTTTATGGCAGCTGTGATCCAAATGGATCCTGCCTGTCACAATGTGTCGGTCATGTAATCTTCCTGGGTTATGGAAGGGGAGGTGTTAGTTTGAATCCTTTGGGTTTCTCCATCTGTGTAATATAGAATATTTCAGAGCTCCAAGTGCCTGCACAATTGTCCTTTTCTCTTCCTCTTTCTTTTTGGTAGATGCGTTTTGCTGTTGATGCTTTTGTGTGTATGAATAAAGTGTAACAACTGGTTTTTAAAGGCTTAGGTGTCATACTTGGTTTACATATTTGATAAAAGGTGTGGGTTTGCATCCTTTGAACAGTATACTTTTAGCAGAGCTTATGAAGTTCTTCTGGCAGGAGTTGAGCAGTGCTATTTACTGTGAATTTTGTGGAGCACTAGGTTATTAATGCAACCAGGAATGGATCCAGCAATTTATGAAGGTAGCAACACTGGCATGTGTAAGTGCATTTCATCTAGTCCTTTTGTTACAGCAATAGTGACATCTTCACCCGGAGAGGTTTTGGTGGAGGTTCCCAAGCACTGGGTGTTTCTTCATTTGCTTGTTAGTCCTCCAGTTGTTTTTAATGACAACCTCTGGCACGCTGACAGATGCCTTCTGTTTGCTACTCCAGAGAGCAGGCCTGCCCCTCGAGAGCTTGGCAGGACAAGAAAGTGGATCTGTGACAGGTGCTAGAGCAAAGGACATGGTATCTCTCCCAAGGTTATCTCTATAATATGAGTCCTTCATAGAAGTTAAGCTTTGGAAAAGAATGTTTCCCAAAGATGGGCATTTAAGCCCATGCCTTAGGCTGCTGTCCTAAAGAAACCAGTGCTTGTGTCTTCTCATGTCATTTTACATCTACAACAACTTTTAAATTAGATTAAATCTGTTTATTTTTTTATTGTTTTTACTTTCTTAGGTTTTTTAGACGAATTCTTTTTCATTCCTCTCAGGCAGCTGAGTTGGAAATGGACTTTTCAGGATGATTGTCCTGCCAGGGATGGAGAAATATGAAGTGTCAGGGGCTGGTGATATATCTTTCAGTTAGCCGAGCTTTCTCTGTGGGAAGCTGGCAAAGGGCCCATTGCAATAAGCTCTGAAATAGTCCCCAGTGAGAGCCTGTGGCTCCAGTGGTGTCCACTGAAAGTTCCTGTCCCTGGGAAGAGGCACCGTGCTCCCTTGTCACCAGGCATGGTTAAAGATCCCTCATCACTGAAAACACCATGTGCATTCCTGGATCTGAGGATGTGTTAAGTGGTCAGAAACAGAGTTTGAAGTCACTGAGGAAAGGAGACAGTTTCCAGAGAGCTCTTTTTGAACATATAAATCCATCAGGCCATTGTCTGTGTGCACCAAATCTGAGTGGTTCTGGAGTTCTGGCCACTAAACAGTCAGCTTTTAGGGAACAGCAACTGCCATTTTCTATGGGTTTCACATCCCATAAATCCTGAAAACTCTCTGGGTTTCATCATCAACCAAGTTGGCATTGTAACTGCTGTGTGCATAGAGAGATGAAAGTCCCCGTAAAATGAACCACATTCAGTAAACATACTGAGGCACAACTGAAATCAAAACTAATCAACTCTTTTGTGGTATAATAACATGTTACCTAGACACTTTCTAGGTTTTCCTCCTTGATTATAGGCGTTATCTGCTTCATTAATGTAAGCACTGTTATTGTATCAATCAAGTTCTTTGCCAATTCTGACTTGCCAGGCTGGGAGCTGAGTCACTAAGTTATCTTGGCTAAGAAACAGTTGAGGAATGACAGTTATTTGGGTATTAATTTGTTTTCCCAAAGGCCTTCATTATTTTCAAAATGACACGAGTTTCTTGTCTTTGTATTTGCATTTTGTCAGCCTGTAAATGGGTGACTCCAGTTCTTGGCCTTCAGATTCATTTTGTACTTGAAGTACACTTATTAGTATGTTTCTGTACTAATAAGGCCAGGTTGAAGAGGGCAACCTGCTCTAATGCAAGGTGTCCCTGACCATGGCAGGGGGTAGAACTGCATGAGCTTCAAGGTCCCTTCCAACCCAAACCATGCTAGGATTAAGTAATATATTCATAATATATATGAGCACAGCTATGGAACTATGGCTCAGGATAGTTTGCAGTTAGGTTGATGCCCTGTTGGTGTTTCACTGGAAGAAATGTTTTTAGCATGATTTTATTTCTCAGTCAGAATAACACAACAGTTATGTTTGCTGGGCAGGTTTAGCTAGGAGATGCTGATAAAACCAGTGCAGTGCAGTTAAATCTAGCTGTTATTTGAAGGGCATGGTAGCTGGTGGTGCTGAGCATGGCATTCATTTCTGGTCCTAGGTGGAGTGATTGAATCTCCCCTCCCATATGCAGCAATAGGCAGTGAGAGACGTTTTGGGTCACTCACATGGATTCTTCTGGTTTGAAGTGATAGGCAAGCTCTTTTATGTGGGTGTCTGAGATGCTCTGGTTTTCTCCCGAGCAGGAATTTACTTGCGCAAACAATCACAGTGAATAAATGAAAACACTCGGGAGCTACAGTGAAACATGTTTGTAGGCTTTGAGAAATCTCACTTGCATGGGGACTGAAGAAACTCTCAGCCCAAAAGTTACTTTTTCGTGCAGGAGAACGGATAAGGTTCATTACAAGTTTCATCTCTTACGTGTTGCCATTAGTACCACACAAAAGCCATGCTCAGTCCTAAATACACATGACAGCAGTTTGTATAATTAGGCCACATTTTGGGTTTTCCTGCTGCTAGTACAATACCATTTAAGGATACTGAATGTATTTTATTTATAAAGGCACTGGCACATATTGGGGAGGAAGGGGTGTTAGCAGTTCATTGAATCCTAAGCACAATGTTAATTACACAACGAATCAACAAGCAAACAGCAGTTCTGAAGTCAGTACATCCTTCTGCATATAGCAAGGTTGAAAGTTAAGGACTCCTTTCTCTTTCTTATATGTTTTTCAAGACATGAGAGAAGAGCACAGAAGAAATGCATCTTAACACCCTGTCCAGTTTGTGCTGTTCCTCCTGTCTGGCCCAACAGGCTCTTCCAAAGAGCCTGGTGATAATATTCATCCCAAACAAGTGCTCGCCATACCCCTTAGCAACAGGAAGCACCTGAAAGCTCTCTATTTCTCTTCAGGGTTTCTTTTTGGCTTAGCATCTTGCTCAGGGAAAGTGCATTGGTTATTTAATGAACAGTTCAAAATGATTGGAAGAAACTCTCAGGTAAAGAACAGTATGGTTTGGTATCCCTTATGTATCAAGTGCCATCCACTCCAACGTCTCTGCATGCAGGATACCTGCACTGAATTAGTTTCTGAGATAGGTATTACTGGAATAATAATAATGCAGTGTATGGAAAAAGTACCTCAGAGGGAAAAGACCTCATCCTTGAAGTTGCCTGTACGTGTAGTTCTGTATTTTGTGGAATAATGACACATGCTGCAGATAAGCCAAACTTTCCTCCATCGGATTGACGTTGGTTTATCATTTTCTGATAGGCACAGTCAATTTGTGTATCTGTGTTCATCGCTGATTGATAGCTCACTGTAACAGCTACGCCAAGGGAAAAGCTTTTGCCTATGGTGGTTTCTTCTTTATTAGATTTTTAAGTTACTGTTTTAATAAATCTCAGTTTTAATTAACAAAGTAAATATAAAACTGAGTTATGGGTTTAAAGGGAAAAGGTACAGGAGCCCCATGACTGAGCAGAAGATCTGATTTGGGGGGGGGGNTAAGTTACTGTTTTAATAAATCTCAGTTTTAATTAACAAAGTAAATATAAAACTGAGTTATGGGTTTAAAGGGAAAAGGTACAGGAGCCCCATGACTGAGCAGAAGATCTGATTTTGGGGGGGGGGGGGTGGGTTCTGCCTTGAGACATATTTAGTCTTCTGTTTATTCTTGCCTGGCAAGAAATGTTTCATATGCTAGGAAAGGAGAAGGATAATTATTCCTGAAAAGGAATCAAAATCACCAAAGAAAAGAAGTCCTAAATTCATAATTACAGGTGGTTGGTTCATCATCGTAAGGTTGTTCTCCAGTGTATTTGATGTGTGGCCATATATTTCTTCTGTCTTATTGTAAATGAGTACAGTGAGTACTTTCTGGGTTTTCTTCTTAGCTGAGTTTTCTTTAAGACCCCTCCAAGTACTATATGCCATATGGTGGCCTTAATTTATGGGATGGGTGCTACTGTGGCATGCTGGTGCTGCCCTTCTGAGGGATGCACGTTCAAGTCTCAGTAGGGCACACTGAGAGTGAGATACAGGTAAAACCAGGACTTCTGATTCCTGTCTGCTCTGCCAGAGAGGTAAAATAGAGGATTTGGCTCACAGTAAGTCGCAGTTATCAATATAGTGTGTGGTACAGGAAGAGGGGGCAGCATACCAGAGAGTTCAGCCTCCTGCTGCTTGTGTCCAGAACAGCACACACTGCACTTCGGAGAAGCAGCTGGTGTTTTAGCAGTTGCATTTCTCTACTGACCCAGCCATCATCTCTCTATCAGATTTAGGCAATTATGAACAGAAAATTCAGGGTCAGACTTGCTTGGGCTCAAATCACCTCTTCCATAACTCAGAAGCATGTGAAGAAGAGCAAGTGCAAGAGAGGTGTCAGCACCTCTGACAGCAGCCTTCAGGTCCTGACAGTGTGCTCTTAGAGCTACTCAGAGCTATATTCTGCATCCCAGACCAGTAAATGTGTGAATCCAGAGATCTCAGAGTGCCTGCTGGAGCCCTGAGTACTTTGTCCCTCTTGTGACAAGTGCTGGTAGGCAGTCAAGGACATTTTCTCCTCTGTTCACATTACAGGAAGGGGCAAAGCTTGAGCTAGCTCAGGCTGCCCTGACATTGATGCAGCTGGAATGCTTCACAGGGCTGGAGGAGTAAAAGGAGCCTGAGCTGAGCTTTGTCTTCCAGCCCACCCCCTCAGAAACAGTCTCACACAAGGCAGATTCATAGGAGAGATGGATGCAGCAGAGGTAATGCTCTTCCCCTCTTGCACATCCTCAGCTGGGATCTGCTTTGGTTGTGACCTGTGCAGTGATGCTTTCTGGGCTGCGAGCACACACTGCCAGCTCATGTTCATGTTCTCATCGACCACCACCCCCAGGTCCTTCTCCGCAGGGCTGCTCTGAATCTCCTCTTTGCCCAACCTGTAGCTGTGCCTGGGATTGCTCCGACCCAGGTGTGTAGGGCCTTGCACTTGGCATGGTTAAACTTCGTAAGGTTGATGAATGGGCTTCAAACCCTGGAACAGATTTCCCATCTATTCTCTGCAAAGTGCTTGGTGGAGGCAGAAGACAGTGGGGAAGATGAGGAAGATTTGGGACGGGAAGGAGGAGCTCTTCCTACAAACATGGGGGAGTTAATCGTAGGATGCAGCTTATTGTAGCCACAGAAGTTTGTCAGACCTAGAGAGGTGGACTGAAAGAGCCCTCTGCCTTTGTTATGAGATAGCCTCCTCTAACAGGGTGTGGGGAGGATGGTTTGGGAGCCACTTGATTTTCCTCTCCTGTCACTGTGTCCATGGAAGCACTTAGTTGCTGCGAGTACCCTGGCGGATGCTCGGCATGCGGAGGGGCTGTGTCTGGGAGACTGGCTAGTAAATCTGACAGGCTTTTATTTTCTCTGTTTTCATTTAAACACTTCCATCACATCTCATTACCTTCTCTTGGCTGTAATTAGAAATCCTGTGGAATTAAGAACCATTAAATTCCTGGAGATTTCAGCCTTGGGAATTTGCCCAGAGGCACACAGCTTACAGGCTTTCACAAGGCTTGACTTTCCAAGAACCTCTCTCCCTCCTCTGCATCATCCAAGCTTTTGTAGAAAGGAACCATCCATTTAATGTTGCTAATGAATGGCTCTTGCCAACCAGCGGATGTTTGGTAGCCTTTGAAGCCCAGGAATAGCCAGGTATGTGACCTCTGTAGCCTTATGCTGACTGCCTGTGCAGCCTAATCAAGAACTTCTGAAGCTCAAGAGAAAGAGAAGCTGTTAAAGCCAAATAAAGTGTTGCAGTAACTCAGAAGAATATGAGGTTTTGCTGTATGTTTGATGGGATTATTATTCCTATCCCTTTGCCAACATTTATTCAGTTGCGGGATGCAGCCTTCAGTGGAACAAGAAAGAAATTATCATTCAGGGTATCTCTTATGATAATTTATTCATTTATTTATAAACTGTGTCTGAGACCTGCATCAAAAGCCAATGGTAAGAAGAGCCCCAAAGCTAGCCAAGGGCCGTGCAGACGCAGGGAACCGAGCCCTGAAGCCAGGGTGCTTTGTTTCCCCCTCAGTGACTCTGTTCCCAGCCGCGGCCTGTTTGTGTGCTTCCCCCCTCATGTAGAATTATTTGGGAAGCTCTCCGGCAAAAGAATTACTTGTCCTTAATGCAAAGAATAGCAGCTAGTACAGCAGAATTGGTGGGTCGGGGCACTTGCTCTTCCCTCCTGTTGTCTACATTATTAAAAATGATCTCACTGAAATAAATATCATCAATCAGTGCCAGCTGCATTTTAGCTAGAGTGTAGACAAGGACAAACCGTGCACGTTTGCTGCCTGCAGACAGCAACTGCTTGGACTGGTTTAACTGCAAGCGGTAAAACGCTGGAAGCAAACTGATCCATTTTCCAGGACAAAAGTGTATTCTGCTATCAA
Organism: Agapornis roseicollis; assembly: GCA_002631895.1. Lineage (NCBI taxonomy): Eukaryota > Metazoa > Chordata > Aves > Psittaciformes > Psittacidae > Agapornis > Agapornis roseicollis. The sequence goes on along the minus strand of NDXB01020221.1, from coordinate 171,797 downwards.
CTATGACAAGGAAAGCAACCCTTGACCCTGCCAAGGTTGCCTTGGGTACAGAGCAGAAACGAGCTAGGAAACAGACTGTCCACCATGTGACAAGCCACTGCTGGGAGCCGAGTGTGTCCCCTGTTAATGAAGGCATAGATCTCACTGCAGCTTTACTTCCCTGTCACAGCAGGCCGCAGCATCACTCTTGATCTACTGTATCGTAACTGAGAGCAGCTCGGGTTCAATGCAATTCATCTGCTGGGAAAAGAGGGATGTGTGTTGGGAGAGTGTTTGCAGTCACATTGGTTACAATCATAATATTGATGGAAAGAAAGAAGAGGGTGTTTTCAGTGTGGCTTTTAGAAAGCTAAGTGTGTAGGATGAGGCATGATGGAATACTTGGATTGGTGGGAGAGGAGAAGGGCTCTTATTTAAGAGTGGGCAGAAGAACTGAGGAGCACTTGAGGAAGGAGATGGTAGTCTTAAAAAGTGGATGAACTACTTTGAACCCTCTCTTGTACTTAGTGCCTTGTCACCCATTGCTTTAGCTTCCACTATGCAAGATGGTTACTTTGGCAGGCTTTCCTGTGTGCTTATTTGCCTCACCCAAGCATCTGGTTTGAGGTTAATAGTTTAAGGACAGTTGGCCTGGATTCTGGATTTTGTTAATGTAACAGACACAGTTGTTGCCACTGTTTCACTACTACCTTATAATAGATGCACAGAGAACAGGCATAATTAAGGGTGAAAAAATGTGGTCAAATGTGATGATAACAGAAGACACACGAGTGATTTTGGGGAGGGAGAACAGTTTTGAGGGAACACGTTGGCTGTGTTTCCAAAGGGTCAGGAGCTCAGCAGCATGGACAGGCTCGCTGCCATCCCATCAGATTGGAAACCTGAATTACATGTGCATGCAAAAGCACAAAGTGGGGCTGAGAGTGACCTCTTAGCAATTATAGCAGTTAAAGGGAAAAAATAGGAGTTGGGATACTGAAGGCTCAGACTCTATCAAACTCATTAACTTACAGAGAAGCATTGCTGATTGCTGTGATTAAAATGCATGGGCCTCAGTTCACAGGCTTCCTTTGCCTAGCTGGCTGTCCAAGGTCCTTAGGGCTCATAGGAGCCAAAGAAGTCACTTCACCATCCTGTGTGCAGGAGGAAGATTTTTAGCATGTTATCTGCAGGGTTTCAGTACAGGAGAGCCAGGGAAAGGCAGAGGCACTTCCCACCTCAAGCCTCAATGGAAACTCCTCTTCCAAGAGTTGACACCGTATCTCAGGAGAGGTGAACAACACGGTGTGGGAATGTGAGAGAGTACTTGAACAGCTCCCGTATAGACATTTTAAGCTCAGTGGACACAGACTCCTCTTTCGAGCCCAGAAAAAGATGAGGGAGGTTATGCAATTGCAGGAGCTGGCATTAACCCAGCTGCATGCCAGTTACCAGCCCGAATGCAAATGCCTGTACTGAAACACAGGATGCAGCTGGACGTGGGTCTGGGCACCCTTCCAGGATTATTCCAAGCCACATTATGACAGTTTTGAAAGAGAAGGGCTCTATGGAGGCAGTAATTTTTTTACAGCATTTCAGAGAATGGAGGAAATTACCACTACATCCAGATCTTAACTACTCTTTTTTCGAAGGGAGAAGGAATTTCTGCATGTTGATGCCAATCAGGATGTACTTGAGGCACTTAGGATCCAAGACAGAAGGCCATCAGTCTGTTTGCCAAGTGCATGGCCCGAGTGCCAGATGTGCTTGGGATAGAAAGCGGGCTTCTGGAATTTGTCAGTGGTTGTAGGATAAGAACTGAAAAATATACCCCCGGATAATGCCAGGTTTGAAGCTCCTGGGGATGCTGCAGGGAAACCCAGCTGCATTCAGATGCCCCTGGCCCTGCGGAGGTTTTTGTTCCGATTGATGCTTGACTTCCATGTGGAAAGCCCACTTGGAAAACATGCAGCAGCAATGGCAAACTAACTGCCATGCAACACTGACTCACAAAATGCCTCTTGTAAAGAGTGGATGCCAAGAGAACAGGAACATATTAGTCTCACAATTCCATATTTCAGCAACTGGAAGAGAGAGATTGAGAGCGCAGGTTTGATCAAAATATTGTATAGAAAATGTCCTGACAAGGAGAGGCATTTAAAATGCTTGTGTCTGTCTTGGCAACAGACATGAATCAAAGACACCTCATCCTGGCTGGAGAAATACTATGAACATCCTATGATGAGAGAACTTTGTACGAAGTTTAGGGGGTAAAATAAGCAGTGTCAGTGTCATTTCTCTAATTTGGCCCACGTTGGTGACATGAAACTTAAGGTACCTTTCAATGGAGAGCTGGTTTCCTTAAGGGTTCACCGTGGCACGATGGACCTCATAACTGTTAGGTGTCTCTGAGCACCAGCTTCCGCTTTTTCTGGCCTGGAATAGGATGCTCCCTCCACTGCTGCCCAACATTTCTTCAGACTCCTGTGATTTTCCTGAACCTTGAGATCAGAGAAGGAGGGAGGTGGGATGAGCCCCTTTTGGAGCAGTGGGACTGTGAGCTTTAGGTTCCATATTGTCCAAAGGAGGACGGTTGAAGCATCAGTCTGCAATCTTATGCCCAGGAAGCTTGGACTGATGGTTCTGTGCAGGGTTTGTGAGTGAATCTGCAGTCAATGGAAATGTCCTGGAGGCACTAGGAAACTGCTGGAAGTCGCTCATGTTGTTGTAGGGCTGGCAAATAAACACAGTGCCCCTCAGGAGCAGGAACCGTTCATCTGTAGAACTGCTTCAATTACAGCAAAAGCTCTAGAGAAGTTATAAGGCTGATAGTGTGACAGATGGAGGAGTTTTTGCAGCTGTAGAGCATGGGTAGCATTCCAAGAGGGCAGAAGAAATGACACTGCAGGCTGTTCAGCCTTCACTGAACAAACTGGAAGATGCCCAACACAGAAAGCAGGGGCTGTATCATGGAAGACTGCAAGGCAAATGCTGATACAGCTGCCTTGGGTTATTACACCAGATTATGTCCCACAGGATGCTTGCCATTAAAGATGACCACACAGCAGAAATGGATTCTAGTATCTGTCACAGCCTCCAGGCTTTCTGCTGGGACACCAGGGAGCCTTTGTTGGCCCTGTTGGTGCACCCAGTGTGCTGCACGTCATCTCCCCTTCTGCACCTTCTGCTGCCTTTCTGCAGAATAGCAGGAACCAGGCAGAATAGAGATGATTTATTTCTGATTCAGCAGATTTTAGTAACTTTTGAATGATCAGATGCCCACAGCTGTGTGTCCTTGCTGAAATCCACACTCCGAGGTCTGAGTTTGGAACAAATGAAGGATAGCACTGAAAGTGAATGTGTGTTATCACAGGACTCACAGAAAGGCACATAGGAGCACACTGCAGGACCAGCTCCCCTCTTGAACACGCAGTCACTGGGACACAGACATCCCTCCCCACCAGGTAGTGCTGTGCCACTTGAACATTAAGGCAGGGCTCCTGTGGATGAAGTGACTGCTCATTCCTGACTGTTGGCTTATTGCTGCTCTTGTTGAGCTCAAGAGTGTGCCTTCTGGGGGGTGAGCTAGCGAGCCGTCATGCTCTCCACAGACAGTAATTTGAAACTCATCAGTGATTCATTACGGTGATTTAAATGAATATAATTTTCCTTCTGCTAACAAAAGTCAAAAGATTGAAAGGAGCAGTTCTTTCAGAGTGAATGGTGCTTAGTCCAGATGTCCCCTTTGCATGAAATGGGGGACAGCAGCGGTGACATAGGTTCTGTATTTCAAGTACTGTAGCACTTCTTTATACAAGCTTTTAAGCATACCTTATCTTTCAGATGGCTGGTTTGCAGCCCCAAGTACTCACGAGTAGATAAAAGTTTAAAATGAAGTATGCTTTTATAAAAAATGGAGAGAATGGATTGCTTATGGAGGGTTATTGTGGTAGTAGATGCTTAATGAGCATAATTAAGGTGGGGAAGGGATATCTGGAGGTCACATCTGGACCAGTCTTCTGCTTAGAGCAGGGTTAACTTCAAACAAGGTTCAGACAGTTTGTTGTTTATGGAAATCTCTGGAGGTGGAGCTAGCACTTCTCTTGTCCCTCTGTTCCTGTGCTTAAGAACTGCTTTTGCTGGGAAGAACATTTTCCTGGCTGATCAGTGTTTCCCACATTGTAGCTTGTGCCCATTGCCATCCTCAGGCCATGCCCTTCAGAGAAGACTGGGTCTATGTTCTCCTATAGTCCCCCTTCAGATAGAGACAGTCTTCATTTAGGTCTACCCTCCCTAGTCATCTCTTCTTCAGGCTAGACCTGTCCTCATGTGGCAATCCTTCAGCCTCTAACCACCACAATGGTCCTTCCCTGGGCTCGCTTGTAGTTTAGCAACAGCTGTGTTACACTGGGCTGACCAAAACACACCCAAAGTGCTTCACATGTGCCTTCATGAGAGCCCAATGGATGGGCATCATCACCTTCCTCACCTGCTGGCTCTGCTTCTGCACCCCAATGTGTGATCACCCTTCATGGGTGCACTGCTGACTCATGTCCACCTTACCACGCACAAGGACCACCACGCTGTCTTCAGCCTCTTGCCAGAGATGAGAGAAACCCAGAGGAAGCCATGTGGGTTTTTGCAACATTACATTTTTATATCTCTTAATCTACCTCTCAGGCACGAAATTATGTGAAGAAAACAGTAAATCAAGCACTTGGCTGCTAACATCAAGATCCGAATTGGACTGGACAAAGAAATGAGGCAATTAGCATCTCCTTCTGAAAATTAATATCCCTGTAGCAGCGTCAGCATGGTACATGAAAGCTCCTCACCTGCAGAGACAGCAGGGTCAAACAGCTTTCTGAAGGTAGTGATGGAAACAGAAGCAAACAAATGAGGCGGGTAACACTGTAAATAACTACCGCTGGTTCTGCACAGGAAATGGTGGAGCTGAGGCTGGTCATGCAGCTGCGTGTCTACCCTCCTGTTAATTAAACTCAAGAGTATGTGATACTGATGGCAGGTGCGTGGTTAACCATAGTGCTGTTGGTGGGAATCAGTACATCTCTGTTATCCTCTGTTGTCAAAGCAGAGTAATTATTGCAGCAGCAGCAGGAAGCCTCCTGCAGAATAAAGGGGAAAGAGATTATTTAAATATAAACCTGAGCCTAAATACTGTCAGGAATGAAGAAGGCAGAAGCTGCTGTGACTGCTGCAGGATGGGTTAAATTGAGCAGCCACTAGGACAAGTGAATCTTCTGGCTTATGGAGAGAGACCATTTCTTTTAGCACAGCCAAGTGTGTTGAAAAACCAAATATACTGAAGAACAGGACTGTTTCTTGTGGAAAGAAGCACATCTTAAATTCAATTTATACCCAACTGTTCTCTTCCCTTTTGGATGGGTGAGGGTTTTTTTCTATTACTTGTTTGAGTCAGCTGCTTCTACTCTTTTCTATAGTATTTTATATTGCTTTCTCCATGCACTGAACCCTTCGGGGCCACGTGGCTGCATTGTAAGTGCCAGATGATCTCACTAACTGCTCAGAATGCAGCATGAAATGAGGCTCAGTAGCCTGACGCAGACTTGCATGTCCCTGAGAATAGGGTAGTTATGGAACAAGTGTTGTAATTCTGATGTGTTACACACCAAGGGCTGGGAGCATTTGCAGTGTTGTTCCCTAATACAAAGTAACCAGCTAAATGATTTGGTCTTGTTTTGAATAAGGCTGTGGGAAGGCAGAATTCAAGGCATGCACAGAGGAATAATCCAAGCAGATACAAATGTCCTCTCTGAGTTAGTTTAATATTGTTATACCCGTTCATGAAACAGATATTCCCTTCGGGGAGATCACTAAAGGAGGAGTTGACCTGTTGTCCTTTAATGAAGTGGCTACATGACCCACAAGAACCCTGTGAGCTCATCTTCACACACATTTGGGGTGAAATTGTGAAAAGGGCACCCCATCAAGCTCAGTGAAAGGTCATCAAATGACTCCATTTTTATTTAAGCAGTAAAATGGGGAGCTAGCTTGGGAAGATTTATGTTCAGGTGCTACAGTCCAGTATTCTTAGTTATTGAGCAGTTAGTAGTACAGATCCACAGGCTGCACATAGCACTGATTGCTTTTGATAGAGATAAAGAATATCTTGCTGTTACTATCAAGCCTCGAAACTGACTTCCAGCTAATGACCCAAATAATCTTTACTTGAAATTGTATAATTGAGATCGAAGGCTGTCCAGGGCTTCTAGCTGGTACACAGATTCCACATCCACGAGCTTTTGAGTATGGTCATTGAGCTGAAATGGAGAAGGTTAAAACTCTCATTTTCATTACCAAGCTCCCCTCATCTCCCAATACAGATGTGACATTTCAATTTTACACAGTCCAATTCTTCTTAAATCATCTGTATAAAAATCTCAGATCTTGATTGATGATGGATGAGCTATTGTCTTCTAAAGCACCCAGTTCTCATTACCCTTTAAGACATAGCTTATTAATGATGGACCTGAAGTGCTTTCCCAGTGGGTCATCAGCAATCAGCTGTGCTAAGAGATCAAAAGACTTGGTTCGGCATGAAATTTCTAGGCCAGAGCCGTTTTTGGCTAATACATTCAGCATCTTGGATGAAATATGACAGTGTTTTGAGAATGGTCTGACAACAGTTCCTCATCACCTGGATGAAGATGCAGGAATGTCAGCTTGCAGTAGTGCTTCAGCTCTAATGGAGGCTGACCTTGGAAACTGAGGTATCATCAACATGCATTGTATAACATGTATGTGCAGAGAGTATGTATATATGGTGTAGTGTAAAAGACTGCTGTTTCCTTAGCAGACAATCAGCTTGGAAGTTATGAGGTATCTTCTGTTTCACTGTCGAAGTGGTTACAGTGGACATGCCTAGCAGTTTCTCCTGAGTAACTCCTTTCCCTTTCCCTGCCGTCTTTGGAGCTAGTTCTTTTCCCTCTCACTGTGCCTTCTCCCAGTTCATCATGCCAGCTGGCTTCATAGCACCAAAGAGCTGTTAATTTGCAACCTTGAGTAGCAATAGCATTTATAACCAATTTTATAACCATTTTAGAACCAGCTTCTACTGCTAAATAGATGCCTACAGCCTCCACTGCATATCAACACAGAGTTACTTGCACTTCAGGGCACATTGCAGAATATGAGCGTGTTTTGCCAGTTTAATCCACATTAGAATTTAGATAACAGATCGTGAGGGATTGCACTGCACCCAAGGAAAAATCAGCTGAAGAAAATGCCCTTTTAACAGATGGATGAAGAAGAGTTATTTCCATCTCTCGTCCGCACAGGCAGCACACTTGCAGAGCTAGTCTCGCTTTGCCTTATTTGCTGTGATCTTCAGCTTCTGGTGCCTTGTAATGCATTTTCACTGACTCCAGTCCAACTCCTTCTGTTAGATGTTATGAATTCAGCCCCCTTTTGAACTTGACAGACTTAAGTATAAACTGTATGTGACGTACCTACCTGTGTGCCATGCCACTGTATGGAAAGTGTAAGATACTTATGTTTCCTGATTGCCAGAAACCAATATGTTTCCGTTTCTCCTGTTAGTATGGTAAGGTGGGTTACCAAAGTTGTGTTGTAATGGTTCTGGCTTGGTTTGGCATGAAAGCAAGAAAATAGCAGATATAACAGATAATACATTTCTGATTTAGCTCCCTGAATAAATATCTATCTAATAGAATTTTAATCACATGCAGATATAAGTTCCTCACAATCAGCAATAAGCAAAATAATGACCGAAGTCAGTGTCAAGTGCACTGGCTGATTTATTTTCATATAACTTTGGTTACAGAATTACCCTGCTGTTAAGCCAGTAAAGTAGCTCTAATAAGGAAGATGATAAGATTTTGCATTCACTTCAGAATCGAATAGCAAAAGACCTTGGAGCTACTCCTTTGCTCACAACCCCCACAACAGCCCTGCTGGCAAAATGGCAGACCGTGGTACTCTCTAAGCGTCGACATTGGTACCTTACAGGAAGGCCTCCCAAACTAACTGACACCTTTAAGAACTTTTCCCAATGGAAGCTAATGGGACTTGTGCTTCAAAATCCCCTTTTGTAGCCCGTGTGTCTCTGAGCAGCTCAGAAGCCCAAGCACGGCCACAGCCGGTGTTTGAGGCGGCAGGTGATGGAGCCGAGTGCTCATCCTCCTGTCCCAGGCAGCAGTGTTGGACTCAGACCAGCAGTTCTCCAGTGTCACAAAGGATTGGTTTAGAAGACACAAATGCTCTTCCCCAAAAGGGTACTTAAAATACCTTTCACTGTGAACAATCCTTCTGAGTGCTTCTTTGTCAGGAACAGCTTCTTTCTTCGCAGGCGAAATCACCAGATTCACTGGGCCACTTATTCATTTTCCTGTTCCAGCCTATGAAGGAGTTCAGTAGAGAGGCACCTCAGATGCTGCATACAGGAGAAGAAACCTCTTCTTGCCTGGCTTCCTTTGCTGGCTCATCTGCATAGGCAGAGATGCCTGCCTTTCTCCTCCTGTTTATTGTTTAACTTTATCTCTCGCTTTCAGTGCTGTAAATTGAAATGAGATGATGACTTTATGATGATGAGTTCATTATAGTGTAACTCCAGTGTATATTGATTACATTTGTGCTTCATTTGCTTAACATGTAACAGGGTTTATTAGGTCTTTGCAGGCATTGTTCTTGCTAAGATTGGGCAGAGAAGTGCAAAATGCATTTAAGTTCAAGTCAGTGAAGCCGATGCGTCTGTGCTGATTTACACATGCCCAGGATCCAGCATAAAGAAGGATAGCAGGTTGGAACAGTAAGGTAGAAAGGGAATGAGTCTGGATCCCACAGAGCAGGAAGAGTGGAGCACAGGTACTTTAAAGATTGTAGTAAACTTTGAACTCAGGGTTATTCAGTATCTGTAAGAACCCATCTTTGATATTATTGCTCAGGTTTCTTAGCACCTCACCACATGAATAGACATGTAAACTTGAATGCTGTCAGCTGTGAAAAACGGTACAGTGCTGGGTAGATAGAGATACTGTGTTTGGAGGGAAGAGCAGCAGGAATAGCATTTATTATTCAATGATGAGGGAAGTGAGAGCATTTTCCATGTTTGACAAATCACACGGAAAGCTGTCAGCATATCTTAGAGTACAGAGGGACACTTTCTGCTGACTTTTATGCTGAAAAAAGTCTTTCTTCACAACTTGAAACTGTTGGGATTACTTCTAGGCTGAGGTGCTGCCTGCTAGACAAGAGTGCATCAGAGTTCCTAGCAGAAAAGAGAATTTGATAGGTATTGTCATGAGTGAATGCTCTAAAAGCCAGACATGATGCCAGTAGCAGGTGTTCAGATGTACCATGTGATAGTGACACCATTTGGAATCGTGTGCAAATGTCTAAGAAGCCATGAATGTAGATCGTACAGTTTTTCATGGCTTGTTAGATGTTATTTGAAAACAAAATCTGGACCGTAATGGGTTGGGTAATTCTGTGTAGAGGGGACAACACAGAGAATCAGAGAATCATAGAATAGTTATGGTTGGAAAGGACCTTAAGATCATCCAGTTCCAAGCCCCCTGCCATGGGCAGGGACACCTCACACTAAACCATGGCACCCAAGGCTCTGTCCAGCCTGGCCTTGAACACTGCCAGGGATGGGGCAGCCACAGCTTCTCTGGGCACCCTGTGCCAGTGCCTCANGGCAGGGCCACCTCACACTAAACCATCTCCCCAAGGCTCTGTCCAGCCTGGCCTTGAACACTGCCAGGGATGGGGCAGCCACAGCTTCTCTGGGCACCCTGTGCCAGTGCCTCAGCACCCTCACGGGGAAGAGCTTCTGCCTTAGATCTAGCCTGAACTTCCTCTGTTGCAGTGTGAACCCATCACCCCTTGTCCTATTGCTACAGCCCCTGCTGAAGAGTTCCTCTCCAGCATCCTTGTAGGGCCCTTCAGATACTGGGAGGCTGCTATGAAGTCATTACTAGTCATGTTTTTGAGTCCTGCTTTTTCCCCAGAGCAGAATTGCTAACAGATGCTGCATGGGTTTTTTTTTCAGGGATCATAAGACTATCATACAGACAGATCATTGCTATAGCTCTAATCTGGACTCATTTCTGTATAAGATTATTATTATTATTGTTTTCATTTTTAATCTCCTTTACAATGAAAAGCCAAGCTTTTAAACCAGAGGTTTCTAAGAAATAGTAATACTCTGAACTGATTAATATGGTGGAAAGATGTATTTACAGATCATCTCTTATTTAATATCTTCTTTTCTTGAGGGCTACCCCCTCTTCATGCTGTGGCCTGTAAACCCTGAAATTTAAAAGAAGAAGATGCATTAATTCCTTCCTTGTTGTTGGTCAGTATTAGCATCCGCACTACAGCTTTTAAGGGTTTTCTTGCAGATGAGGACTATCAGATGACCTTAATCATTGCCACCATGGTCATGATTTACTCTTAATGTGTCTGCGAGAAGTGTGACACTCCTGGCTTTATAGCAGCACTTAATGTCATTCTAAGGTGCCATTAGTAACTAACCTTCAACATTTCTTTGCTGAGGCTTGAATCTCTGACACTAAGCAGTGCAGGAGGTTTTAGCTGCATTGCTCCTGTTAACTGTGATGGAAGTCACATGGATTGTCCTCTACTTGGGAAATATGAAAGCCAGGTTAAGTAGAGAAACTGTGAATTTGAACAACCCCCAAGTTACTACTCCAGAGGAAACCCTGGGCTATAGCCAACACTGTAAGATCATTTTCATCTTGAGATTTGACAAATCAGGTCTTTAGAGACAGGGCAACAAGCCATTTTTGTTTAAACAAACTGATATAAGCATGAAAATTACAACAAACCCCAACCAACTTTCATCTGCTCAGAAAGCATCTCCCTTCAGCACAAAGCTTCCAGCAAGCCATGTCAGTGGTACTTCTCGATTTGGTTCATAGACACTGAGTATTTGAGTGTTTTGAATGATGGCATGATAGCAGCACAGTGGGATCAGGAAACCTGCTTTTCCAGACAGCATGGGGACTGGAACCTTCTCAATGTGCTGTGGGCTCAGGAGAGCATGTTAGTTTATTGTACACTTTAAGTGATCACCCATATTAATGAAATACAGCATAGTGAGGTTGGTTGCTCGTGGTTTTGAAGTCAGTTCAGTCTTGAAGGTTATTTTACCCACAGATAACAGTACTGTTCCGTACTTGATTACGAGAGTCTTACAAGTGTGTTCTCCTCTTCTTTTATGCAGAAATACTCAATGGAGGGGTGTATGTTGGCCAGAACAAATTCCTTTGCTTCGCAGACACCATTCATTGGCAGGATATCGTGCGTAACCCCTGGGCCTCCAACTTCACTTTGGTTCCAACAAATGGCAGCTCAGGATGTAAGTACCAGTTTTATTCTTAGCATTGCATCTGCTCAGCATGAAATGGTATAAATATGGGTACATATTCTATGATTGATGTCAAGTTTTCCCTCATCCTCTGCTATGGAGAATTGTATTTGTAAATTTTCCCTGCATTCTTCAAAGTTTCTGTGCTGCCTATAGGAAAACTTGGTCTAATCATAAAAACACTTTGTCTGCAGAGAGTATTTGTGAACATCTGAATTGTCTCTCATCTGTTGTCTCTCTTTTGCGTATTCTTTCTTCTATTTATTGCTAAAGCCACTGTGCTGCCCTGGAAGCACAGACGTTACTGTTTGCTTTGCATTTGTTCCTGCTGCTCAGGCTGGTCCTTGAGTCATAATGGTCTGTCTTTGGCATCATAATTAGCTGCTGAAGTAATTATGGTACCAGCTCATGGATATTCTGATTTTAGATGACAAATGAACCTCAAAGAAGTAGATATCTTGCTATCTTGTGTGTATCTATGAAGATAGAATTCACAGGGTATGGGATGCTCTTCATAATATAGCAAATACTTCTGTGGTTTTAATATGTCCTCTCATTTTAATGCTCTCAATTTCAAACGTGGAGTACTTTGATGGATTTGTTTGATGCATTTCTCTGTTTCTGTTCCCTAGAGTTACTCACCTTCAGTTGTATTCTCATGATTTTTTGCAGCAATAATGAGTTGTGCTGAATGGTGGTGACTGTGATACGAAGTGTTGGGGTAAAATATTCCATAATAAAGAGCATTCAGAATGAATACCATGTTATTAGACAATACCCTTGGGATATATCAGCATTGAAATTCACCTATACGCTGGGAAGAAGTTTATATCTGGTGTCAGAAGTGACACCACAGCAGACATGTTCTGAGCATCCTGGATATAGGGACATTCTGGGTTGCTTGCCATATCATAAGGTGTCCCTCGAGGATGTATAAATCACCAGCTGCCTCTTTAGCTTCCACAACAACCAAGAAACAGCTTCAGTTCTTCAGCTGTATGCTAGGAATTCAGAAAAATAAATAAATAGAGATTAGCCTTTGGGGAAAGACCACTTGGTAAGTCCTGAGCAGCAACTTGTTTTTAACCAGGTGCTTTGTGGAATAATAGGTTTTGTAGGTATATTTCACCTGCTCCCCTTAAATCAGAGCACAGCTCCTTGAGATACGGCTTCCTCCAGGAGCCTGCTAAACTCCACTGCTCCTCTGTCAGCTCTGGAGTTGAGGCTCATCTCTTCTGCCTTCTGGCTGGAAACCTGACACAGTTGTAATGCAGCCAGCTATCCTATTAAAACCCCTCATCACTGGTGATGATCAGTTCTAAGCAGAACGGATAAAACCTTTGAAGGTTAGGGAATGTCTGTATGCTTTTATGAGTCATTACTTCAACAAGAAAAAGACTTGGTTGTTCCTCTGTTTGTTTTGTTATTGGGTTTTCTTTAACCTTTGCCAGTTCTTCAAGACAAATGCTTCTGCAACACCAAGGTAATAAGCTCTTTTAAAAAGCAACCAACATCAATACTATCCTTTTGAACTGACAAAAGTTTTACTGGTGACTCCAGAGGAATCGGAACAGGATCAGTGCCAAGTACTTTTGGAATCACACCCAGAAAGTAATAAAGGCAAATATTAGCTCCCACAGCAAGATGAAAGAATGTATGTACCTAAGTCCAGTTTTCTTAAACCATTTTTTCATCCTTTTTTGAGTTGTTTTGAAGCATATGAAAGGATCAGCTTGATAAAGCTGATAGCAGCTTCTTTTCAGTGATGACTGAGAACTACATCCCAATGCAGCTTCACTAAGATAGCCACTCAGATTTTACTCGATTTTTCCTTACTTGGGATAGAGCAGAGCACAGTTGGGCCATATTTAATTTAATAAACAGGAGTCTCCTTGTCCAAGAAACCAGATTCCATCTCAATGATATGCATGACTTGTGTGAAATCTGATTGAATTAGCTAATCCAAACCACTTCTGTCTTCACAATTTACACAGGAGAAGATATAAACCCTGTTATGCAGAAAGCCAGCAAATGGCTAAAGTGGTTTAACGGAGGTGTTAAGGCTTTGGGAAACAAAGAATTCAGGTACAGAAATCACCATTTAAAATAGCCTAAAATTAAATAGCTGTCCATATGTGTGCACATGCACTGCTATACACACTCATAGCTCTCTCTGTGTATATACATATATATAAAGCCTTCCAATGAAATCACTCAAATATAGAACTTTATTACTACCTGTCAAGAGGCAGGAGAAAAGGGAATGTACTACACTGGTAGTTCACAAAAGGAATTAAGACAAGTTATTTGTACTGGTGCAGAAAGGACTTGGAGAAATGAACATCGAATTACAACCCTAGAATGGAAACCCACATAAAGTGTCATTAAATCGGGTTATAAAGTACCATTAAATAAGGTATATGCTTCTCAAATTTGGCTCACATGTCACTTTGCAGAATCTGCTAGGCAATGTGGGTGCTTGCTGGGCCCAGCCTTGCTATTTTTCCACTACTGCACATTATGCTCAGTGCACTGGTCTTTTCTCTGCATAGGCTGTGACTTATGCTCCTTTGGACCAGCATGTATATATATTTATTGTTTATTTCACATGGCTGTTTAACTGCTTAAAGTCTCAGGTGCCTCCTGTCAAATGCAAGTCGTGGCTGCCTCCATTGGAACCGAACAGATACGCTTTGCTTGGCATTACTAAGAGTATCCTAAGTGCTAGGGGTGTCAAGGAAAGGCCTCTGGAACTTCCTGTGTCTGAAAGAATGAGTGGGGTTTACTGCTCATCCAAAAACCTTTCCAGGAGAGGGAGAAGGTCTGTCAGAGAGGCTGCATCAGTCTGGGAATGTAGACCAACCAAAGCTTCTCTGTCAAGCTTGACAAAGTCCACAGTGAGGAGGTCTGTGTAAATGTGTGGTCATGTAAGACCTGAGTAGATGCATCAGCTCGTTTGCCATGGGCAGCCATGGCTGGCAGGACTGGAGGGTGGCTTATGGCCTATTGTTGAGGCTGTTTCACTGTGACCACCTCAATAGTGCTCCCTGTCAGAGAATACTTCAGAGACAAAAGGCTGCAAACCGCTGTATCAGAATCAGATACTTCATCACTCTAGCAGGTCCTAAAGCCTAAACAACAGTTTGGTTTTGGCATCACTAGCATTGTTTCCAACCATCAGGAACAGACATAAATCTCCCCCAAGGTGTTAACCTGTCAGAAAGAACAAGGGCCCACCCTCAGAGCAGAGACATACTCTTGCCAGGTTTTTGCAGATACCAGAGTGCAGCAACTCCAGCAAGTTGATATAAATGTGCTGGGAGCACTTGTGCATCAGCCTGTGCTCAGGGCGCAGCCCCATTCCTTGCTTGTCTTCTCCCAGAAGGGAGCCGATGCTGCTGCTCCCTTCCCCAGCCAGACAGAAGAGCTGATAATGGTGCCACTTCAGGGATAATTTCACTTGCCACCCTCCCTGCTGCTCCAAAGCAATCAGCAGAGGAAGAAGACAAAAGGGCCGAGTGAGGTGAAGATGCTTTGAAATAAAATCAGTCCCCTGCCTCTGTGCTTGTTTCCTACCTTGTATCTGCCAACTCTGTGGATCCCCTTCATTTACATCAGTGCTAGACAAGAGAGTAACATGGCCGGTGAACTCTGGGAATAAAGCTTTTCTGATTCCCTTCTTCACAGGCTTTTATTGTCAGTGTTAAGAAGCCGGTTGAAAAGGCCATGGCATCTTAACCACTATGACAGAAATACTGCAGACACAGGAATCCTAAATGCTGCTTCTCCCTTTTTCTTTACCTTGAAATGAATTCTACCCATTGCTTCAAGCTGTGATCAAATGCATGCAGAAAAGCTCATGTGAGAGGCCTTTGAATTACATGGTCTCATGTTCAGATGAATACAGCCAGTGGCTGCCGATGCCGAGCTCAGCGTGTGCTGCCGAAATGGGATCAACAAACGTTGTAGCAGGGACCACGCATACCTCAGCTCTCCAAGGACAGATACCTCTGTGCCTGGCTGCGATACTACTAGTATCGACTGTTTGCAGAGCCTTCCCATACCAGTATCTTGTAGCTGAAGCTTTTAATATTAATTGTAATTTGAAAGCAGCCTTCTCTTCTATTTACCTGAAATCAGCATTGTCAGCCTGGGCTTTCTGAACTCGGCACCCTGCAGTGGGAATCTCAAAATGCTTACCGTGGTTTTCCCTTTAGGTCTATGTTACTGAATTTGTTTCTGCAATGCTGAAAATGTGTTTTCTCTCCTTCCAAAACTAAGCCATGACTTACAACATTGGCCAAGCACACTAAAGCTATGTTTTGCAACAGCATATTCCCGTGATACCACATCCACTTGTTGGATTTGGTCCCTTAATAACTGAAGAGCTAAAGCTCTCCTGTTCAGAGCTTGAAACCGGTTCCAGTGATGGTGCAAGAAACAAAGGAGGAGAAAAGGATTAGACTACTAGTCTAAAATGCCTCTAACTTGTTAGACAGCTCCTCTCTGGCCAGCTTTAGGGAAAGACCAGTGAAAACCCAGCTTCTTGGATCTGTGTCTTTGATGCAGGACTGCTTGAAGGGGGCCTGCAAGGATGGGGACTCTTCATTAGGGACTGTAATGATAGGACAAGGGGTGATGGATTCAAACTGAAACAGGGGAAGTTCAGATTAGATATAAGGAGGAAGTTCTTTCCTCTTAGGGTGCTGAGGGACTGGAATGGGTTGCCCAAGAAGTTGTGAGTGCTCCATCCCTGGCAGCGTTCAAGGCCAGGTTGGACAGAACCTTGGGTGCCATGGTTTAGTGTGAGGTCACCCTGCCCATGGCAAGGGGGTTGGAACTGGATGTTCTTAAGGTCCTTTCCAACCCAAACCATTCTATTATTCTTTGTGCCCAGAGTTGGGAAAACTAAAGTCTGTGGAAATTAAGCCCATCTTAAAGTATTCCCCTGAACTCAGATTTCTGCTCAGGCTCTGAAGTGCAGTGGGATCTGTGGGTACATCTCCCTTGCCTTGATCTGGCTTTTCAACTGAGCCCCTGTCAGCTGTGAAAAAAGCTGGGATTTTTGGCAAGGCATTTTTTCAAGCAGAACAACTTCAGTTACTTGCTGTTCGTAACACAGTAGTCCTCTGCCATTGCCTTGTATCAGATTGCACCCGGTAATGTAAAACCACCCAAGTTCTGAGCTGTGCAGAAGTACTTCTACATTGTTACATGATGCATGGGAAGAAAAGGCTTGGTCTTCAGCTGTGTGCCTGGGATTCCGTAAGTCCCATGATGTAGTCAGGGGAAACACTGTTTCAAGATGTCTTTGTTCTTTTTTACCTATTGATTCATAGATCTTTTTCAAGGGCCAAAGAAACCTTGAAACATCATTAGCTCTGCCTTCATGTCTGTGGAGGCTCTGAAGCATCATCGTCTTGCCTGACACTGAGCTCAGTAACTTTCCTAACCACAGCCTATCTTCCAACCTGGCTTTGAGTTTCAGAAACAGCCCCAGGCCTGGTGTGGCTGGAGCTCCTGCAGCCACTGGATGGGTGAGCATGGGGTTCTGGTCCTCTGATTGCTCTCCTGACACTGATCTGAAGCTTTGCAGATGTGCGGCCATCCCTCAAGAGGTTGGTTAGTTTCCTAGCATTAAAACACATAACACTAGCTGCCTTTTTTCTAATTTGAGCAGGGTTAAATGCAGATGATATTGCTTCTCACACCTTCTCGAGGTAGCTTCGAGGGCTGTCTTGTAGCCAGCATCTTCTCCATGCTGAAATAGCACTTCCCATACAGTCAGCTCTCCTAATACTACCCTCAGAAGCTAAACAAATAGAGAGTCCCAAAGTGAGGAATTTCTTTCCAGCCTCAGAATCATTTTAGTTGCTTATCAGTGTAAAATATCAGTATTTTCCAATGTGCTGTTAGGAGATGGAAACTGAAATACATACGGTTGTTTGCTGCTGAGTTAGCCAATATCCTACAGGAGTAAAAATTGTATCCTTTGTGTTTCAGCTCCACATGAGGAAGATGGTTTTCAGGCAGTTCTGACATCTGTGTGTTTTAGAGACTCCCTGTTTTCCAGCATACATAGTCTGTATGCTTCATACCTTCATACATACAAGCTTCTGTTTGACTGTATAAAGAACATTTGGTGTGAGTGACTCCGGTTTACCTGCCAGCCTGGCTCACCCTCTAGACTGCCTGCTCTTCACTGTAATTTGCTGGGATTACAGCCTTCCTGTCATCTCTATCTTTTATTGCTTGGGATTGTTTAATAATTCCTAAACCCTTGCCTGGAATACTAAAAAGCATCAGTCCTGTGATGATCCCTGGCAAACCACACCCCAATTGTGTTGTAATCGCTCATTTACAGCTACTTTTAGAGAGACCCCAGTTAGCTGGCTCTTAATTCATTTTTCATGTGTTTTATTAATATTGAAACACAGAGGCAAATCTAATGAGAAGTTTACCATTTAGCCAGCGCATTGCTTTGTAATTCAAAGAACAGAACATGGACTAGCTGGCCGCAGGGTTGCTTGGGAAGTCAGCTCTGGGTTCTCCTGGTGCAGACAGTCCAGGCTGTGATTGACCTTACCTGGGTGCAGGCGTGTTCGGAAGCACTCTAGCTTAGTTTGACGTGTTTATCTGTGTATAGTATGTATTTGGTTGATGTGAATCAGTTTTCTCCCTTTGTGTTCTCATTTACACCATCTTTGAGGGTTGCTTTATTTAGGTTAACCTGGTACTCCATCAGCTCACGTAGCTGAGAGCTTGCTGGGCTGTTCTACCACAAGTTTTCCACACACTGGCAAAAGGAATAATACAGTTTCTAGCAAGGTACTTCTTTAAAATGTTACAGAAATGGGAACAGTTTGGTGGAAACTTAGCTCAGGAACTATACCTCTTTATGTCAGATGAGTTTAAGGACAAAAGTTCCTTACATGGTGTAAATTGGTACAGGACAAAATCCACTACATGGATACATGTACATCCCTTTCAGCATACAGAGTATATTCAGCATGGTTTAGGATGAGGTGTCCCTGCTTGTGGCAGGGAGGTTGGAACTAGATGATCTTAAGGTCCTTTCCAACCCTGACTATTCTATGATTCTCTGAGTCTGTTCTTGTAGTGTGTTTCACGAAAAGCATAAGTTGATATTTGCATGGAGTTTTGTGTAAATGATAAGCTCTGTTCTCCACTGGGTGTTAACAGACTGTGTGTGGAGCTGCTGTAGGTGAGTTTGTGCAGGGCCATTTGTTGCAGCTACCGAATGGATTCTGACAGTAGGCAGCCTGTTAATTTAACGTTCAGTGATGACCTTGTGATTTTTCACAGCTCACAGGAACTTGTGTTTTGGGCCAGGAGTCACAATATTAGAAAAGGATCATTTTTACACATAGTGACTTGTCTGAAACTTATACTTGGGTCAAACCAGTGGGTATTTAACTCTGAAGTGATTATGGGACAGTTTGGAACAATAAGGCTTCCTCACATCCTTGCGGTGTCTCCCAAATGTCTCAGCCTTCCACTGGTTTTCAGTTGTACTTTGGCTAAATTGTATAAAATGCTGCCCATGCTTACATCAGTGTTTCCAGCTGGCTCATCCAAAACAGTCCTGCTACCATTGGGAAGCCACACTGAAGCCGTGGGGAGTCTTAGGTCAGAGTGGAGGGAGGATGGAGTCCTTTCCCTTTGGTGGAAACATGCCATCAGGTAGTAAAGATTCAGGAGAGCTGAACACAGGGGAAATACAAGAAAAACTTTCCTTTGAACAAGTGGATGTTCCTGTAATGGGAGACAATCCTATGTGAATAGTGAATATGTGCAATGCAACCCCCAGCCCTCATACCAGGACACAGGTGAGACGACCACATTTTACCCATTTACTCCTGCAAGATATCTTGTGCTTTTTCAGAGCACCAGGATTTAGCTCTACAGAAGGCCAGAGTAACAGCAGTGTATTTATGTATGCTGGTGAAAAGAAAAGAGGGCAGTGATTAATTCATGCTTAAAGCCAACTTTCAGAATAGCTAGTGTATCATTGCAGGTGTACATCTCAATTGGAAAGTACCTATGGAGAAAATGGCATTCCAGGAAGCGTGCCCTGAAGACATTTGTTATTGCAGAGTTTGTTAAATTATAACCTTTCATTGAGGATATTACTTAAAGTTCAATTAGCATTTTAAATGTATGTTTGGAGACCGGTAAGCGGAGCCTCTACAAGCAGGTGGTCTCGGTACAGAATGTGTTCCCTGCCACCAGTTTCACCATGGCAAAGCTAGGATGGGAAGCTGATAAAAAGCCACAAATAGCTAACCGGCTTTGTGAAAGCTGCTTCCATGTGGAACACACTTCAAGGGTTTGCAGCATTCGTCTTAGCAGCAGTTACAGTTTCATGGGTATCTCACTTGGAAAGATAAGTTATATCAGAGCATAATACAGACAGCCAGAAAGTCCCACAGCCACCTTCAGCATATGTGGAGGTTGCTTTTTCTACCATTAAGGACTCTCTAGTCAGAAGAGAATCTATTTATTTACCTGGAATGAAAAGACAAATATAATAACAGAAGAAATTGATTTTAAAGAGTAGTTTTGCCAAGCGTAGGTAACGGAAGATGGAGGAAAACAGGAAATCCAGTGACATAATGAACTTGTTTTGCATTAGTAATGCAAGCTCAAGTGCTTGAAGTTGCCTGTAATGTTTTTCCTCACCCCAGAACAGTGTATTTTAAACAAAGGGAATCAGTTTAGCTTCCTAATAAATACCTTCAGCCAGTGTTTTCAGAAGGGATTTGTCAGTTGTTGAATGCCCTTGGAACAGATTTGAAAGGCAGGCAGACGTGGCATTTAATGGAAATACAAAGCCCCTAACAGTTGAGTTCACTGAATAAAAAGTAAGTAACAAACACAGGTGTACCTAGCTAATATGAATAAAGAATGCTGCGAGGAACAGAAGTCCTTGGGCTGTCAGATCCAGGGATCTAGCAAGGTAACTGCTACAAAGCCAGGGATCTTGAGGAGTCATGGACACGGAAAACAGGGCACTGCAAAAGGCAGCGTTAGCAGCTTCTGAAGAACCTTTGACATGTGCATCTCTTTGCAGTGGAAAATACAGATTTTGAAAGATAAACTCCCTGCCAAAGTGCTGAGCTGTTTTACTGAGGACCTTCCTTCCTTCCTCCTTAAAGCAATTCCAGGGTCAAAGTCACCCGCCAAATGGCACAGGTCCCTGTGCTGCTATATAATATCACAGCATGGTGCTCCTTCTGTGGCTGCAGAATTGTAGTGCTCCACATGTGTGGTAACTGTTGGTAAATGCTTATCTCTTAATGGCAACCTGTGTGTGTATAAAGTATTGCTGTATACACCTCTTCACAAGCAGCTTGGCATTTAAGCAGGGTATTGCACAAGGGAGAGACTTTCAGTAGGAGTGATAAGAGTCCCTGTCCATTACAAGCAGCTTGCTTTGTTACAGGCACCAGTGTTTGTTCAGTGGGAAATCAACCCCAAATACTCCTCATATTTAAAATAGTCTCACTGAATGGTAGCTGGCAGACCTGTACTGAGTGGCTGGCTGGAATTGGTCTTTCACAGCAAGCTCCAGCTACCTGCCTTTGCAGAGCTGCTTAGGGAAAGAGGAGGAAAAGAAAGGCTGTCAAATCACTCACTTAACTGTATCTACTGGTGCTTGAAGCTGCTGTGGGCCTCCCACCCACCCTTTTGAAGTCATATATCATTAGATCTGCAGTGATGCACAGCCCAGACACCAGCTTCAGAGTGGGCTGGGTTGGTGCTGCTGTGCAGAGCACGAGGGGAGGTGGCAGTGGGTGAGTGCAGTGTTGGGACTCAGCAACTGGCACCACGATGAGCTTCTCCCAACAGACTGTTCTGCTGCTTGTAGAACATAACTCCCTCCCCTTCTAGCTTTATTGCTGTCACACCTGCATTCGTGTCAGGATTTGTTCCATGTGCCTCTTTTGGCAGACATTCTCAGAACTGTCACTGAAGTTCCTGTTCTGCTTTTGTGGACAGCCTGGCTAAAAAGCTCTTGCCTCTGCTCTGCTAAACCCAGGGCTGTTTCAGGGGTTTCTCTCTGATCCCTTCACACCTCCTGCAGGGAAGAGGACAGTGCTGTGGTGTCAAATGGAGCTGAGTGACTAGAAAGGAAGTTTCTGTCTCCTAAGCAACAGACAAGGAAGTAGCAAAGCAAAAAAGAATGTATTTTATGCTCCTGCAGTCCCTCACACTGTCTCTCCCTGTGTGTAGGATCTCCTCAGGCTAGTATTCAAAGGAGCTTTCACATCTCAAAGCCTTCTTTCCAGTCCTCTTGTAGGAGCTTGTAATTTACTTTCGAAAACTCATAAAAGCCATCATCAGGGAAGTGTTCTGACACAGGGGAAATGTTGGGAATCTTTACAGAGCAACATACTTAATGCAGGCTTTTCAAGTGGTTTTATACAAATTGCTATGTATGAAAAAGGAAAACTTCATACCGAACTCGTCGTATTAAGCCTGCATGGTGTCCACAGCATCACCTCTGTGCAGATCTCTGATAGCTGAAGATTAGCCAGGAAATTGAAGCCTGAAATTTGTTTGTGGGCTTATTTTCATTGAATATTTGTGTGTAGCAGTCGCTGAAACTAAATATCAGGGTATGTGCCCAAGCATTGTTTTCCAACAGAGAAAGGGCTTCTGTCGTCCAAGTATTGTTCTGTAATAATCAGTTTTGTTTCAAATAGCCATGAGATACATTTTGAATAAGCAATTGCATTTGAGTAGTTTTAAGCATATTATGATACTTACCCAAAGTTTGTCTGAAACGGAACTCCAGATCTCTTGGGGATGGGGAGTTCCTTTCTAGCATTTCCATTTAATTGAGTCAGAAGTTGGTTAAAACAGGAGCACACCTAACAGCACCCAGGCAGACTCTAGGAATAGTACCTGGCATCAAGGAAAAGTAAGCCACTTTCAGTTACTACAGGGCATTATTTTGACTTCTGTGGTATTGACTGACTTGGGCTGTTTGAGAGGTGGAGGAGTTGGTATTAAACAAGCACAAGAATACCCTTAGCTTTGGCACTTAGGTTTCAGCATGCCCTTGAGTTTCTTCAACTAAACAGAGCAGAGATTTCTCACCCAGTGTTACACATTGTATCCAAAAAAAGGAACCTTATATCTGCATCCTTTGGTTCTCAGCCAAAGTTACACATCCCAGGGTAAGTGTGTTGCTGCACCTTTATCTATCCTTCATACCTGGCTTGAGATTTCTTCCAGGCCACTGATGTGGCTGCACATCTGGTTGCTGTGGTTGGTAGGAGTCGCTGCTGCTCAGCTTGTTGGTGGGGTTTGACTTCATGTGTTGCCACAGCACAAACAGAAGCACCTACTGCTATGAGCCAGAATAAAAAGAGCTGAAGGGCGGTAGGGCAAGGAGGGGTGTTCCAATGTTAGGTATCGCAGTGGCTGCTGCTTAGATGTGAAATTCATGCACTTCTGGACACCCCTATACAGAGGAGGGAGCCCATTAAATAGTACCTGCCAGAAGCAAACCAGGGGTGAATGTTGCAGTGAATATAAAGGCAAAGAACATGTTGGCTTTCTGTGGTCTCTGCTGGGAATCTGCAGTGCCTACTTGCCTGCAGCCTTCCCCTCACAGATGTGTCTTTTGCTCACACTCAAATTTCCTCAATCTAAAGGAGTTTTTTCCCCTTTTATAAAATACATTTGCAGCTTAGGAGTTGCCCAGGATGTGAGGCAGCAGGGTTCAGCTTCCCAACTTGCCTGCTGAAGGCATTCAAATCTGTCCCTTGGGTCTCCCACCTCCCAGTGGAAACTGCCTCAAGTTGGTCTGAGCTGGGGTCCTTTCTACTCCTATTGACATTCTAAGTATTAAGCAATCATCAGGTAAGATAGAGAAATAGTCTTATGTGCATGGACTGATACTTAGATGTACCCCTTCTGCAGCAATTTAGAAGCACTGAGCTGCGAGGCAAATAACTAAGAATGGATGCATGCTGTATCCAGCCTTCTCCTTTCAGAGCCTATGAGCTCCCTTCCAGAAAACAGCCTGTAGACCAGTTCTTGGGCTGCTATCCTGGGAGGCAAGAATCTCCATCATAGTAAGCAAAGGAGAAAGCAGGATGCATAACCCTACGTTCTAGTTGAGTGTTAACATCTCCCTATCCTTCTGCCCAGAGGAAAGGGAAAATAAGAGCTACCCCTGTATTTTGATAGGGTCTGGGGTTCTGATCTGTGTGCTTTGAGGATGATCCCTACAGAATCATAGAGTATCTCAAGTTGGAAGGCACCCATACGGATCCCTATTCCTTGCAGGACTACCTGAAACTTGTGGATTGGATGTGACACCGGGAGTCATCCAGCTTCTCCCACAAGATCCACTCAGGCAGAGTAAGGGGCAGCGTGTTCCACTTGGAGCCCTGTTAGACAGGGGCTGAGCAGCTCTGCTGTTCCAGAGCAGAGGTGTGTGAGGATGGGCAGTTATGTATGGCTTACTGGAGGGGAATGTATTTCTTTTAACAGTAATGATTACAAGAAAGATTCCTGAGGGCTTCTTGTTTGCAGTGAGCCTGCCAAGCAGCAGGTATGACTTGACCTATCCTTTTAGCCTTCCGGCTGTATCCCCTCATTTGCTCAGGATCCCTGTGTGTATGTTCAGCAAGGCATTTGATGCTGATTGGAACTAATTCACCATCACAGTGGGGGGAATTCACTTACATTGCTCTCTACTAACAGCTATAAGCAGTGATAATTAATAGCCCTTAATTGCTTAATCAGTGTAAAGTTTTAGACTATGTCATATGTGAAGGTTTTTATATTGTGTGGATGACTAAACCCGCAATTAATGCATCGAGTCATAGAGCCTTACCAGTGCTGTCTGTTCCAGGCAGAGAAAAATAACCAGCGTCTTCATTACCCCCTTCAGGTCCCGTTCTGTAGTCATTACTGTGGCCTGAAGACATTTTTCTGGAGCAGCTGAAGTAACGTTACAGTGAGCTTCCTATCGGCTCAGAGCTGTCAGCAGTAGATATGAATCCAGCGGCCTGAGCTCATTCGGTGCTGCTGACACGCTCTTCTTGACTTCCCATTTATTCCTTTACCTCTGGTGGCCAATCTCTCTTCCAATCAGAACTGTCTGCCACCAGCATCTCTGGTGAGACACTGTAATTTCACAGTTTTTAACAGGCCTCTGGTCCCTGCACACACGTTGGGGTTGTCTCCGTCCCACATTACTCAAGAAAATGCCTCTCCCTTTGGTATTCAGGTTTTGTTTTCTGCGGTGCTGGTTCAGTTTTATCTCTGTTCCCTCTCCCTCGCACTGCACCCATATCTCTTTCCACGCCTGTCTTTCAGGGCATATCTCTTGGATCCTTTTCATTTCTCAGACCAATTTCCCATGCCAGTTTCTTTTCAGCTGCCTGTGCCTGAGTCCCTCTCCAGTTGTGTGTGTGTCTCTTATCTGCTGAGGAAGATCAGGGGAAGATCGAGGCGTTGAAGTGCAAAGTTGGAAGTCCCTGTTGGACACAGTTGGTAGAGGGAGTTCACTTTCACTGTCCCTGAGCCCCTGTGATCCCCATACTCCTGATGCACACACCTGGAGAGGGTACGTGCTAGAAAACATGGACTTATGGATGGTGCTGGCATGCACAAAAGCTGCTGTGCTTTTCCATAGAGTAAGTATTCATCACTGAAGAACACGATGTGAGTTTTTAATGTAAAGAGATCCTGTTAATATTTGTGCAAGGTACTTCTGTTGGGCATGGAGACTTGCAGAATAGAGCAGCAATACAGATATGAGGCAGAAAGGTCAGCTGAAGTGCTGCCATTTACCACAATAAAAGTAACAATATCAGTGCAGTTACAGCTTGTTAAAGAAAAGCCTGAATTTTATGGGACTAATTCCATGTTGGAAAACTGTTTGGTGATACATCCCAAGGTGAACTCATCTGACAGCAGTGAAAGCAGCATAGTTGGAGAGCAGTAGAGGAATTGACCCTTTGCTTTCTGTATCCTGTAACACTTCTACACAGAGGAAGATAAAATGGGCACTAGGTTTCTCTATAAGATGCTTTCTTCTGCTACAGGAAGTTTTACTTTCTCTTATGACATACGTCTCTCCTGCCATAAAGAAAGGGAATCCTGAAAAGTGTGGGTTTCTGTTAGGTAATTAAGTTGCAAATCACTAACAGAGATCTGAAGGCTAGCACAGGGCTGGTAGAAGATTCACAATTAGTTTTGCTTAACAAAGAAGTGTGAATGAATGAATGTGTGACAATAGGAATAGTCAGACAAGGACAGGGAAAGCATTACAGCCTGATAAAGGCAGAACAATCCATCACAGCAATATAGTACCTTTAATTCTTGTTAATGCTGTGCTGCCGTGTTTGAATTACATTTTGATTCTGTTATCTCTTCATGCATAAAACTAAGGCGTTTTAGCTGCCTAGAAAAATAACACACAAGTGTATTTAAACCTTCTGTCCCATCTGAGCAATGGAAAGAAGAGACTGGGACTCTTACCACACAGTATAGCTGGAGCTTCTTGGTCCTTAGGGCTCCTTATGTCTAGGAACAGCTAGATGACATCTCCAGCGTTCTTGCAGGAGTTGATTATTTAGGTGAAGCATGAGTTTATAAGTAGATTACAGAAGCTAATAAATTATATATAGGTCTTTTGATAGTTAATCAATAAGTTTAGACTGTTAGGTAAGTAAAGAGGTGGTTTATAAACCGTGGCTTGTAACCATCAGAGCTCCTTTGTTTTGTCTGTGTTTACTTGCACTTCAGTATCAGTGTGTTGCAGATATACTAACATTTATTAATGATTTATTAACCTGATAGAAACCATCTGTAATTGCAGGCTTTGTGCAAAATGAGACCATTTCTTGTCTTACTTCTGCCTTCCTTCTCCTATCAAGGGAGGTCTGCTTGAGGCAGCTGGCATAGCTGCTGGGGAAGAAGCAGTGTTTCTTCTCTGTACTATACTGAGCTGAGAGCTAAGAAGAGGACTTCATTTTTCTTGTCTTGTCAGTAACTTAATCCTTTGTGGTTTGACTGTTCCTGAAATAATAAAGTCGGTCTGGAGCCAAAGGAAAGCCCTTTTGAATTCTCAGGAAAGCACAAGGATGAAGCAACCTTGGTCTTTCCCAAGCTGGAGAGCAAACGTTTTCTGCTGGTGTCTTTCCCTGGCTCAGAGATGTCATAGTTTAACCCCAGCCAGCAGCTCAGCCCCATGCAGCCTTTCGCTGCCCCCCAGTGGGATGGGGGAGAGAATCAGAAGGCTGAAAGTGAGAAAACTCAAATGCGTACAGAAAACTCTGTGAGAGGCAGTAGAATTAGTTGTCAGTCTTAAGGCCAATAGATTTATTATCGTTTAAGCCTGACATGCAAATCTAATCGTGAGACCTGCTCCTCGCATGAATGCTCCTGACCACTTCTGTTGACTTCCATGGGACTGGTTTTGTATTAGACTTACAGAGCTCATCTTTGATGCGTAGCGATGAGTCCTTGTTACAGTGGGAAATGAGGTGAAATAGTGAGTTATGTGAGGGCAGAACCTGGACCAGGTCATCCTGAGAGCAAAGAAAGTTATTTCTGTCCTTAACCAAACAAACCAATGCAGGCACACTGTGTGCAGGGAGTTTGCGGCTTGGTTTGAATTCTCAGCATATTTGACCTTCCAAAGGACATATAGCAATGCAGTTTGGAGGTGTACTGCCTACAGGCTCTGCACCTTGTTGTTTCTGTGCAGCTGAGGAAAGTGAAACCAATGAAAAAGGCTCTTGGAGTTCCCAATGAGAAAAAAAGGGAACTGGCAGCCTTTTCTTGCCTTACTGTTAAATATCTCTATTTAAATGCAAATGATCTTCTGACCCTGCCAAACAAAGTCATGTACCAGGAAGCAGGCAGGCAAGTGAAAAACCAACTTGTAGAATGGTTTTTGAAGATGCTGGATCTCTGTTGTTTCCAGGAGCAGTCGAGGTGGTTGGATACGTTTTTGACTGCATACTGAGGATCAGCACCTGGGAGTTCCAGATATGAAGATACGTATTTTAAGTGTGGCTTCTGGAGAAGTGTGGGTGGATTCTTTGGTTAGAGATCACTTGGAGGGATGCTTGAAATGTCTTCGGGGTACCTCACTGCATATATTGCAGTGGATAGCCCAGTGCATACAGTATGTTTTGGAAGGGGGTAGAATTCAGAGACAGAAAGAGGAAGAAGCAGCCAACTGCTGCCTTATTCTTCCTCAGGAATAGGTGCTTACAAGTGGTGTGTGCAGTGCTTCATGCTGCATCTAGCTGCCAGACTTCAGGCTTTCTCCCTAAAGTCCAGACCCCTTAAGTGAGATGGGCATGAGATTTGACTGACAAGGAAGGATTGGGCATACAACAGAGTCTTGAAAGAGGAGGCTTTGTTGTCCATAGGATGCAGTTCTTCCCAGTCTACCTCCAGCAGGGATATTCCAGCTCAGCTGAGGACCAAGCAAAGCAAGTGGTGGAAAGGTTATCTGAACATGCATCTTTCTCCTTCCCACTTCTGTTGGTCAGGGTAGCCAGTTTATAAAGCCCACTTCCTAGGGATCATTTTTGCTCGGTTGAGTGAGCGCCAAAATCAACAAACAAACTGTATCTTATCAAGCCTCCTCAGTTAAAATCCTTCCTTTAATTTGCTGTTTACCTCACCTTCTCTTTAAACTTCCATTCTTCTAAATCAATATGGATATATTTGCTTTCTGTGCAGGTTCCAGTAGTCTCTTAATAATCATAATAATCGTTATTACTGATTAAAGTTGCATTATTCATGCCAGATGGAGTCCCCTCGCTGTCAGCCAGAATGAGTTTGCATTATGTAGTTATAGTACATTTGTGATCTAAACAAACAGATGGCAGAATGTGACAGCAAATTATGTGCTGGTGATGTCAGCAACCACGCTTCCCAAGTATAATTGCTTTAAATGAACATGAATGCAGTGAGGAGCTGGTAGTTTTAACAAGGTAGTTGGCATACAGTGTGGTAATTACCATACAACATCATCAATAGCACCACGAATGCTGTACAAGTGCTGAGGGAAGATCGCTGGCTTTGGAAAGTCATGACAGAAAGACTATCACAGTGGGTTTGCTCAGCTGTGGAACATCTCACAGCTGTAAGTACACTGCTAGCAGAGGAGCAGTGGTTTCTTTTGGGGCGATCCAACTTTAGCTAGGACACATTTTGCACTTTCCAATGCTATCTCCCATCAGGGCATGTGGGAAGTATTTGATTTAGTGTAATGGAGCAGTGTTAACAGCAGCTGCTGTTAATACAGGATTGAAAGGTAAGCTGCTGGAACAGGTTCAAATGGGAAATTTGCTTAATAGAATCTCAGCAGCATTCAGTGATGAATTAAAGTTTAATCAAAGATGAAGTTAGGTTCCTATGGTCACAAAGAGCAGTGATAAGGACTGTGTTCCTTATCACATAACATTGTCTTCAACAATGCTTATGCTGGGCTTCTCAGTTCATCCCTTCAGGTGTGGCTGGGTATAAAAGGCTTGGCTGCCTACTCCTCAGGCACTGCCACTCCTAGGTTTCAGGAGCTGGGGTTCAAGGTGCAGCAAGGCAGGCTTTCCCTGTGTGCTCCAGGAGCATCTGGCGCTCAAGAGGGAGAATCACTATGAGTAGGAGTGTGACTGAGCTCTGGCTATGTCTGGGTGGGAGCTGCAGAATAAGGTCTCCATTCAGTCACAGTCAGGACTTCCATGGGAAGTCTTTCCTGTCCAGGTGTTCTCTCAGACACTGTAAGATGCTGCCACAGGAGAATGTGCTGCTCATTCTGCCGGCTTTCTGTTTCCATGCACACTGGTCAGCATTTAATCGTGAAATAGAAGATGTGAACTCAACTCTTTCTCCAGTCCAGCTGAAGTTTTAGGCAGTAATTACTAGGTGGTTTATAAAAGTTACCATTGCTAACTCTTCCTCCTCTGTCTGTATTTTACAATGGAAGCACCTGCAATACCTTTTCTCAAGGGACTAAGCCTGTCAGTATGTGAAAGGACATTGTAGAGCATCACCTCCAAGTTCTGAAGGAACATGAGGCTCCTTCAGAAGCACAAGCCCAGGCATCTAAAGAACCAGCAGCCAGAAAAGGAAAGGTTCTGTGAGCTCAGCTGTTGCTGAGGTGAAGTGGTTGCACAGGACACGTTACCTTTATTGTGATACTGGACATGAAAAGCTTTTAGGGGAGAGGGGTGGCTTTTTGTCAACAGCATTAAATGTATCACCCCATTGCTCAGATGAAACTTCACATGAGATAGACAGACATCCTCTCTAGCACTGACATCTCTTTTTGTGAAGGAATGACTGGGTCTTATATGGGGCATAGAAAGCAATAGTAATAGCCCTGGGTGATGAAATTGTTTCTCAGTCCTCCTGGCTTGTTCATCCATTTTTTTTGCTTAAAATGTGCCAGTTGTTATAGATAGCAGAGAGGTGTTCAGGGTATAAAGCACTTTGATAAGTAGCCATATTTCATAGGATCCCAGACTGGTTTGGGTTGCAAAGGACCTTAAAGCCCATCCGGTTCCAACCCCTGCCACAGGCAGGGACCCCTTCCACTAGAGCAGGGTGCTCCAAGCCCGTGTCCAACCTGGCCTTGAACACTGCCAGGGATGGGGCAGCCACAGCTTCTCTGGGCACCCTGTGCCAGGGCCTCAGCACCCTCACAGGGAAGAGCTTCTTCCTAATAGATAATCTAAATGTACCCTCTTTCATACATGTATGACACCAATTCTAGCTATTTATATTGACTTTTTTTACAGGCACTGTTTCAACCTTGATAGGGCATGAAACCCCTCCCAGGACAGGATGGACCCTCCTCTTCAGCAGTTGCTGGATGTTGAAGAAATGAAAGGAAGGCACATTTCTAATCCGTCTCATTTTCTGTCTGTCCTGCAGGTGGTCGATGCCACAAGTCCTGCACAGGCCGATGCTGGGGACCCACAGAGAATCACTGCCAGACCTGTAAGTATGCAAGACTCTGAGAAACAAAGGGATCCTATGGGCTTTTTTGTAATTGTGAAAGGACACTCTAAATTCTGGGTTTGGTATGGGACATGTTTTTCCATATGTTGTTACCAACATGATCTGCTTTATTTCCACCCCTATGAATTTGGTTTGCTTTCCTCCCTTGTGCTTTCTAAAAACGCTTAAGCTAAGCTGAATTTGCTTTTTGCTTCTTGGCGATAACATGGAGCATGGCTCCCGAGAATATTGATGGCTCTTTTGGAATGCTCTGAAATGAATACTGCAGGCATCCAAAAAACTACAAGGCAGGTTTGGAGATCTTTAATGACATCCTGACACTGCAAAGTTCCTAATGCCAAAATACTCTGTTAATTTCAGTGGGAGCCTGGGAATATTACTTATCTTGCAGAATTGTTCTCTTTATAACAACTCCAGAATACATTTGAGTTGTACTGAAAAAGAGAATAATAGGAATTTTGTCAAGGAAGGAGTAAGTGAAGGGTTGTTCACGTCTGTCTATCCTCTTGAATTTAGAGAGCATTAAAATGAATCAAAAATAACTATACTGAGAGAGTTTCTTCTTTGTGTGCTTTCAGCTCCTTCAGATAGGCATAGAAGAGCTAGAAGTGGAGTCACAATATTAGCAAATATAAAAGAGAAAGAAAAACAGAGAGCTCTCGTTTCCCACAAGTCTTTCCTTGCCCCTCATCCATGCAGGAGTGGAGCTATCCATTGCATTTCCATTCTTTGATATTTCCTAGGGTGGAAGTTGGTGGAGTTCACTGGAGTCACTCTTTCTACGAAATGAAATGGTTGCTGCAGCTTGCACTTTTTTCCTTGGCTGAGTTGTAGATAGGAGGAAGGGATTGTGGCAAATTAACCACTATGAAGTGAGCACACGAGGTAACTCTCCCAGGTGCTGATAGCCCAATGCCATCTGCCTTTTCTGCTGGAAATATTAGGAACAGTGCAACTGTGCCTTTTCTTTCTTTGCTTTTTTCTTTTTGACTACATGGCACAGGAGATACGAGGCAATTAGAAATGGCAGAGAGCTTGGCATGAGCGTCGTACGAGTGAGACAAGCAGGAAATCCAAACAGACCTCCTTTCTGTGGCAGAGCGAGGGGCAGAGGTGACAGAGCTGGATGCCTGCAGAGGCTCTGCCACCCTCCTGGGTGCTGCTTTTATTCAGGAGCATCTGCTGGCGTTGCTGGCAAAACTGATGACAGCTACAGCTCTGCTAAAGTTAACATGCTCTTATATTACTGTTTCATATTGCGCTTTACCTGCAGGTGTGATTAAAAGCGCTTTAGGACAGGCTATAGGAATAACTGTATAGTGAACCATGTACAGCAAGGCTAAGCAGAATCTTCGTCTGAATCAAGCTGGTACCTCTCCTTCCATTGCTGGCAGTCTTTATGAAAGCCCCAAGGAAGTCAGTGCTCAGACAGCCTCCTAATGTCAAGGTTAGGTGCTAAAGTAAGTAATGGAAAGGGACTTAAACCCTAGCTGACCAAATTATTTTATACCATGGTTAGAATTATTTAATGCTGGTTCTTTCTCTGTCCTAATGGGAGGCCAGTTTGTCTGTTAAAATGAGTAACTGTAATTCATCCAAACTTGAGCACACTTATTCAAGCCTTATGTGGTTAGCGTGTCCAAGAGCACTGTCAAACCTTGGCAGTTATACAAGGATGATATGATCCTGGCTCAGGCTTTGGCTCCAGCAAACAGAGACTCCATCCTTGTGTAAAGTTGGGAAGTCCAGCTGGACTCGATGTGGCTGCAGGAATCCACGTGGCAGGATCAGCTCCCATGGTCTCAACCTCTACAAAGCACTCCTCTCAGATGACTGAATTGATTTTGTGGATTAATGTATTAATACCAGAGAGAGAAACCTTATCTGCAGTGTTGTGAAGTCAGAAGCTTAGCAGGGCTGCATGGTAGGTTTGCTCCAGGAGTGGCAGCTATCTCTGTCTTCACAGTGACTGCCCTCTCAATTCCAAATAGTGGGGACAGGCTAAGGCACAACTGTGGATTTAAAATAATAAACTCTGGAAAGCCATATGGCATCCGAGTTCCAGGGAGGTACACAGATCACACATTTCTGATTGAAGTAGCTACTCTGCGGCCTTTTACCTTCAAGCACACTCTGTAGCCTCTGATTGTCAGGGGCAGGAGTTAATTTCATATCATCTGCTTCCTCTTTGCTTCCCTGCCATTGCTACACCTTGGGTTAAGAGCAGGATTGAAGGGAAAACCTGAGTATTAGGCTGGCAGTGGACATTCCTTCATTGCAATTTCTGCAAACTGTTTGAAGCAGAGAGTAAAAATATGAGTAGGGACTCAACATAAGAATGCAAGCGGTGCTATGAAGGTTTTTGCTGCCTTCATTTCTGACTTTAAAAAACACCCCTCTCTTTCAAGCTTACAAACACTATTCTTAGATATTCTTAGATATTGTGAATGGTATCACAAACATAGTGTGTACCTTAGCCTAGTCACCATGGGGATGCAGGACCTGCAAGCGTGTAGGAAAACACTTCAGCAGCACTACATCCCAGTGTCAAACTATTTTGTTCCTAGAAAAAACCCAGAGGTACGTCTGCATTTTAATGTATTTTTTTTTTATCAAATCACTGAAGCAAAATATTCTAATGAGCCCCCCTCCCAAGATAAGATTTAAATTATTTTCCTGAGAAAGGATGAAAAATGAAAGATCTTAATCCGTATCTTTCATTTCAAATCGCATGGGGGTAAAGAAATCCAAATCCTTTTGTTTTTTGCATGAATATCATTTACCTGCCTTCTTCTTATGTTGCCTTCCAGCAATGTCTCTCTGTACTTGTGACTCAGTCTGAAACACCACCTGCATCTGACTCGGTCCTAATGTATCCCTTAATGTGACGAGAGAATTTATCCATTTAAGAAGACAGTTAATAGGAAATGTAAAGTAGGCTGTTCTATCGGGAGGTAGAGAAGATGTAATTTCAGCACACTGTTTTCTGCACTTAACAATCCAGTCGTCTTTTCTGATTAAGATATTAGTAAATATTCATATTGAACATCTAAAAGACAGGTGGTGGTCTTTGTTTCAGTGTCAGGAAAGGCTAATGTGAAAGTACTTTAAAAAGAATCTATTTTTGGAAGAGTCTTGGGCACCCACAAAGTAGAACATAAATAACCTGGCACGAACAAATGCTTTGGGAAGTTACTAATCAAATTTGAAAATCTATAGTTATATTGTTACTATTTTTGCTGGTAAGATTTTGTTTGGGGTTTTTTTTTTCACCTTTTCTTTGAAAAGAAATTGAAACTTTTGCAAATGGAATATGTTATTTTATTAAAAGGACAGATTATGCACTTTGTCCTAGAGGAATGTCACTGAAACCAAAGAGAGAAATACAAATTAAAATAGGGAATGCAAAAAAGGCAAAGAGCCTTTCAATCAACCTTGAGACATAAATATTTAGCAAATGTAAAAGCCTCCGTGACTGTGTATGTGTACAGGAGTTTGGCCTGAGCATAATTGTATTTATACAGTCTTTGTGCAGCTGATGTTGCTGAGAAAAGAAGGTGCCGATGCAGTAAGTACCCAATTAGAGCAGCAAAAGGCAAGCAGGAGCCTGGTGGGGGAGACCGAAAGAGCTGAACCAGCAGCTTAGATCAATCAGGGTAACCCAGCGTTTTTGCTTGGAGCCAACATCTTCAATTAAAACCCTTGTATTTCTCTAATAACTGTGCATGTTCATAAGACTCTTTATTGATTTCAGTTACTTCCCATTTTTTTGTCATAGATTTATAGTGCCCTGACATTATTGTTTCCCTTAATCTTTAATTAAGGAGACCAATTAATTGTGCACATATAAGAAGTGCTCATTCCACCCTGTCCCCAAGACAGCTTTATCACTGAAACCCATCCCAACACATGGCACATTTTTTCAAGACCTTGGTGTTTGCCCTTTGCTATCCTGGTCCCAGCTGTGACAGTTCCATGTCAGGTATCTTGGGACCCCACAGTGTGTCAGGGTGGGTAGTTGTGCTGAGCCTCAAGTCTGGTTTGAAACCCGGGGACTTGGCTGTCACCCAGCAGTTATGTTGGGTGAAGAAACAAGTATCTGGTACCTAAAATGCCTCTGGAGTCCCAGCCCAGAACTCCTGGATCTCGTGTGTGTTTCTGGGCTGCAGGAAGGACATGGTGTGAGGCCTTCCAATCATGCCTGTCCGCCACCTCACCTGTGAACAGAACCTATGCATTTCACTCTTTCAGATCCTGAGTCGCATCTATAAAATCAATGGATTCATTTGGAGGAAAGTTTGATGTGAAAAAGCTTTCTGTCTTTTGAAACCAATGTGGCTATGTACATTTGCTATAGGGTGACCCCATGATAATGACTGCAGTCAGTACCTGACTGTGAGTTACGTTCATTGGAATCTGAACAATCAGATTGGTTTGGGTCTTCAGAAAATACCCACTATTGACTTGGATTTGATTTGCTTTGGGGAAATCCCTTCACTGCACGCTGTCTTGAATATGAGCCCTTAAAAACATTCAGAGCCCTCTAAGCAATTCTCTGTCTTGGTGTGTGATATCACTTAAGGTATCTGATAGGCCCTTCCAGAACTGCACTCTCAATAGCACGATGCAAATACAGCATGCACTGAACCAGAAGAGAAACACAGTATGTTGTGGCCTTTTCCTAGCATGAAATGTTGGCATTTCTGTTGGCATTGTTTGCATTACAAGCAAGATAAACACTTAGGGAAGAACAGTGACAAACCTTTGCTGTAGTTGTAAATTTTGCAAACCTCTTTATAACCGAAAACCCGAAATAGTCCCTGTGCTGAACAGCGTGACAGAGGCCCCCATTAAACTGGTATCTAATCATAAGCAGAGTATGCTGTGTTGAAAAGGGAGCCATATCCCTCCGGTCAGCCTTGGTGCAGGGGGTTCTCTTGCTTTACTGTGGAATACATTGGTGTAGTCTCTTAGGGAATTATAAGAATAGAAATTACGATATCTGTAACCTTATCCATTGCACAAGCCTTCCTGTGGGGCTCTAGAGGAAGGTTAATAATGGCAAAGGCTTTGTCCTAGCCTAATAGTGTGAAAACTGCTGAAAAGATGTCAGTAAATTGCTTAAATCCATTGCTGTTGTTGGAGCTTGTTCCCCGCCACTGTTTAAACTGCTCAGCCTTGGGAAGCATCATTATCTGCAGCTCAGCTTAAAAGGAGTGTGTCGTCCTGCAAATAGAGACCTGGACAACTGGAAGTAATAGCTTGTGGGTTGATGAGAAGACAGTGCCTTTGCTGGATATGCCCAGGGCTGGTCAGTGTGGTTTGTGGGCATGGACACCAAGCATGGGAGAGGCAGGGATTCACCCCCTCAGGGCTGGTTTTTGGGAAAGCAGCAGTGGGCTGCATCCAAAGGAGCATGACCAGCAGGTCCAAGGAGGTGATCCTGCCCCTCTACTCTGCTCTCGGGAGACCTCACCTGGAGCATTGTGTGCAGTTCTGGTGTCCTCAACATAAAAAGGACATGGAGCTGTTGGAACAAGTCCAGAGGAGGCCACGAGGATGATCAGGGGACTGGAGCATGTCCCATAGGAAGACAGGGTGGAAAAGTTAGGGCTGTTCAGCCTGGGGAAGAGAAGGTTGTGTGGAGAGTTCATAGCAGCCTTCCAGTATATGAAGGGGGCCTATGGGGATGCTGGGGAGGGACTCTTCATTAGGGACTGTAGTGACAGGACAAGGGGTAACGGGTTCAAACTTAAACAGGGGAGGTTTAGATTGGATCTAAGGAAGAAATTCTTTGCTGTGAGGGTGGTGAGGCACTGGAATGGGTTGCCCAGGGAGGTTGTGAGTGCTCCATCCCTGGCAGTGCTCAAGGCCAGGTTAAGCCCTGTGTGGCATGGTTTAGTGTGAGGTGTCCCTGCCCATGGCAGGGGGGTTGGAAGTAGATGATCTTAAGGTCCTTTCCAACTCTAACTATTCTATGATTCTGTGATTCCCAGTGCCTCTAGTAGCCGGTGGTACAGGGCATGCTGCTAGGCCTCGGCCTCTTTGCCCTTCTAAAAGCCTGCCAGGAAAGCTCCTCCGCAGAGAAGCAATGCTTATATGGTGATGGTGGCCATGTTGACCAGCTTCCAACAGCAGCTGGCACTGAGGTAAAGAAATGATAATTGAGTTAATGAGGTGGCTTGTACTCATGGACGGCACAGAGGTGCTTTGCAGCAGCTTTAAACAGTGTTAAATTGCTGTGGAGCTAGGGTGAGGAATGCTTTTTAACAGCATCCCACCAGTGAGCAGCCATGATGGTACATA
The DNA here is from genome assembly GCA_002631895.1 of Agapornis roseicollis. Taxonomy (NCBI): domain Eukaryota; kingdom Metazoa; phylum Chordata; class Aves; order Psittaciformes; family Psittacidae; genus Agapornis; species Agapornis roseicollis. The sequence continues at coordinate 135,085 of NDXB01020221.1, read as the reverse complement.
GCATCCCGTTTTCCTCTTGTAACAGCATTGATTGTGTCCACATGAAATTTAGCTCCTTTAGGCTCAGAAAAAGACCCAAAAAGAAATAAAGACAGAAATATGCTGCTGGTGCATGGTAGTTCTGTAGTTTGTGACGGGGGGTGCGTGTGCTGGTGAGGGGAACCCGGGCACTGCACCCTCTGCCTGCGGAACCTTCCGCAAGGGGCCACTGAGCCTGTGTGGCACAGAGGGGTGCCCTGAGGGCGGGGCCGCCATTTTAGTGCCCCTCACTGTGCTGCTTCCAGGAGCGTTCCAGTGCATGGCAGTGGTAGTGCCAGCCTGAGGGGCAGAAAGAGGAGGTGGCAGAGAAGCAGGCATCGTAACAAATGAGGCCATGAACAGCTGCTGTGGGAAAGGGAGGCAGTGTTTGGATTCTGTCCCCTTGGTTCAGGGGGGAGCGCCGTGACTGAGGAGTGACACAGGTAAGCCCAGAGGATTTCATAGAATCACAGAGTGGGTTGGAAGGGACCTTAAAGCAAACCCAGTTACAATCACTGCCACAGGCAGGGACCCCTTCCACTGGAGCAGGGTGCTCCAAGCCCCTGTGTCCAACCTGGCCTTGAACACTGCCAGGGATGGGGCAGCCCCAGCTTCTCTGGGCACCCTGTGCCAGCGCCTCAGCACCCTCACAGGGAAGAGCTTGTGCCTCAGAGCTCAGCTCAGCCTCCCCTGTTTCAATTTGATTTGGGTTGTGGGGGAAAATGAAATGAATGCCCTCTGCTTCTGTGCCTCTTCTCTGCTGGCAGAGGGGGAGACTGGCAGATGGTCAGATGTTAGAAGGAATCTGTGCCTTGCCTTCCTTTGCAGTTAGTTAGCAGTTAGTTAGTTAGATAGGAAGTCTATAGAAGTTAGATAGTGTTTGGTCCAGGGCACATCAAGGTGCTAGGGGGAAGCAACATGCACTCCCTGACTAAAGGAGGTCTTCGTTTTCATGAGCTGAGACTCTGTGCCTATCAGCTAGTGGGGTGGTGTTTTGCTTAACATCACGCTGCGATGTGTCTTTTGCTTAACATATGCCACTGTTTAGTCTTTCTGTCCTAACGTTTATCAATAGCGTTACTCAAATAAACAAATCCTTTTACTCTGTTTCTCTAGCAGTGCTGACAGCAAGTGCATTTACAGACATTTCCCATATTTCTTCAATTAGATTGCATAAGGCACAGAAGTGTTTTCTGTCTGGGGGTTTGCCTCTGGTACCAGCAAGATGGAATTACTCTAAAAGTACATCGCTTTATTCTGTAGATTATAAATGATGACTTCCCTCTTCAGTTATTTCATTTTTATGTCCTAAATAAATATTGTCTATATCAAGAAGTTTTGGCATTACTCTTAAGTATTTCTGGCAAATAGTGGAAGGAATTTGGATTGGAAAGTACTTATAAAGGAGTTACTGACACATGAAATAGTAGAATAGTAGAGCAGAAAGTTGGATGGAATTCTGTGTTCTCTGGCTTCTTGAAAAGTGTTTTCTGTAGAGGAGTAATTAAATGCTTTTAACAAAATATATGTTAAAGGTTAATTGCAGAAGTGGAGTGTCCCTGCTTTCATCAAAAGGCAGCCGACAGCACAGCTTCCTGGCATTCTGTGAGTGGTGGCTGGTGTAGTCCTGTGGATAATAATAATTGCTTTTTCTGTAAAATAAAGATAGAGGCTATAAGTGAGTGAAAGGAGGGAGCTGCTCCACTTGTTCACCATCCTTTGCACAAGACTAAGCCCTCAAGTACTATAGTGTGGTACCACTTCAGTCGCTGTGCTTTCCAGTTGGTAGAATATAGTTGCCCTGTGAATGAAGGCTAGACTGTTTTATTTCAAAAAGGTAAGTGGTGTTTCCGAATGTGTTCCAATCTGCAGGTTGTATTCTGTCCTGTTATCTCATTGACTGCTCATCAAATTGGTTGCCATCACGAGCAGCGTTTGGCTCTGGGATTTCTGGCCTCCCTCTGAATTTCACTCGTGTACTCAATGTTGCTGTTCTTCATGGGGGAAAACTCACATGGAACTGGTGGATTCTTCTGTTATTTTGTGGGCCTTTTACAGAAACTATTAATGTGAAAATAATATTCCACATGAATTTCCAAGGGTGAGAGTAAACACTTTAAAATTCGTCCTCCTCAGTCCTTGAGCAATGTGTATGTTCCTAGGAGGGTATTGTGAAGGTGGATATGAGTGGCCAGTACCATTGAAGTAACTCCTTTAAAACTTGAGCTTTTATTCAGTGTGCTGTTTGGTTTATTCTCTTTCTTGGTGTGCAGTTGAAGAGCCCTCTTCTTAGCTCTGATTCTGACATGATCATTTTTCCTGCCTCCTCCTAGTAACGAAGACAGTGTGTGCAGAGCAATGTGATGGACGGTGCTACGGGCCCTACGTCAGTGACTGCTGCCACCGGGAGTGTGCTGGAGGCTGTTCTGGACCTAAAGACACTGATTGCTTTGTATGTGTGAGAGTTCGCATTTTTTCTTCTTCCTGGCAGTCACGCTGCAAATCCTTAATGCTTTAATCCATTAAATTCACAGTTTTGTCCCTTTTAATGTATTGCATGCGCACTCCCAGACTCAGACTGCAAATTTTAGCATTTAATATTCTCACATTATATTAACATCACATTATCTACTTAATATTACCCATTAACAGATTTATAAGATTGTAAATACAGATTGGGAACCATTAATATGCTAATCTCTGTGATTTTTATCTTTTGCTTTTTCTAACACTGACTTTTAGATGTGATAGGGAATTTTTAGAAGTATTTATCATTACATTTGAGCACGGCTTTTATTGCTACTCTCTGTGCTTTTTTATTTGAAAGTCAAGAATACAATGTAGCTTCTCTGTGGAAGGTATTTCTTGCTACTGCCAGGTGTGATTTAAATACAGCTTTCTTACTGGGCATGCTTCTTAGTGGAGATGGAAAGAAACAGGTTTCCAAAAAACTCTGCCTGAAATGCGTGCTACTACATGTGCTTAAGATGAAAAGAGGAAGAGGCTAACTTTTTCCTTAAAAAAGTATTCTGAACATAGAGGCCTTTAAACAAATTTGTCTTCTCTGTAGTCAGTTAGCTGGAGTAGTGTAAAGCAGCTTCAGATCCAGCACTGATCTCAAAAAACGTGCGGCTCTTCACACAGAGGCAAGTTTTGGTAATGTTCTCAGTGAAGCAAAGCTAGGCCTAAAGAAGCCCATAACTACAGAGGTGGATTTTCAGAGGTACCCAACTGACTGAACAGACAAATATCTATGGAATTGGGTAGGTTCCTTTTACAAGGACTGGGAGGAGGGATCTTTTGGCAACTTGCAGATGGGTTCATAGTGTAAGCAAGTGAATCATAATGAATGAGCCAAAATGAATCTTCCCGTGCTTGGACATGAAACTTGCTCACTGTTCAGGCATCATTTGATAGCGGTAGATATCAGGCTTCAAAACCACATTCTAAATGCTATTCTTTTGCTGCTGCTGAAATGCAGTGATGGCTTGATTTAACTGCTAAGGTTTTACTAAAACTGATCTTTGTGGCTGAGGTTTGCACAAGTAGATATTCTGTACATGTGGTACACCTGATCCAACACTCACTGGAAGTACTGCGTTGGATTTGGACTAGAGAGATGGGGAAATAACAATCTTTCCCACGTCATGTACAACCTAAACAGGTAAAGGAAAGAGGAAAAATGCAGTTACTGTCCCCATATGTCTGTTGAGGAACATCCTCAAATCTTACATGTTGATATGAGTCTGTTTTCAAAGAATAAGTTATTCGCAGTGTAAGTTCTGTAATGCTGCAGCCTGAAAGAAAATCAGTTAGACTTTCTCAATTGTGGCAGTTATGGAAATACATATGCTAAAAAATCAACTGGTATGTTTGTTCTGATCCAGCAGAGAAGCACCCAGAGCTTTATTCTCATTCACGCCTGGTCTGAGAGCAATGTAAAAGAAATTCAGCGGGGGTCTGGCAATTTTCAGGACTAGCCATTACTTGCTTAGTACACACTGGGAGAAAAGTGTAACCCTTCAGGCTACAGACCTCTGTGCTTAGCTGTCAGCTGGGATACAGAACTGTAGTTCTGCCTTGTGTATTTTCCTGTGCTTTCATTCACAAATCAGCAGCATTAAGCACCAAAAGCTAGAAGTTTGCATATATAGTCAAAGCAATTACAAATCTATGCAAAGTATTCTAGTCATAAATTACAAGTTCCCAAATCTTGTAGGTGAGCTTTTCCTGAGGAATGCCATCTCTCCAAAGACTATTGGTGCGCTTTACTTTATGAAGTTGCTAAACCATTGTCGTGTGTGTGATAAAGTGCCTTTTAAGTCAACAGTGGATGTAAAAAATGTGTTGAGGAAACAAACTGAATCAGTAGTTCAGTTTATGAAGCATTGCAAATCCTTTAGCGTATTGCAGGAGCTTGTAACAGCATCCTGTTGTAAATATGGTTTTAATATTTCCAGATAAAATTCATCCAGTCTCCTCCATATGCTGCCATGCAATCGTTTACATATTCAGTTCTAAGAGCAAGACAATAATAATCATCTGACATCCTGCAAGCAAACGTGCTAAACCAAAGTTTTAGAGATGCTCTTTTGTTGCATTCAAACCCAAACTGGATCTAAAACTTGAAACGTGTCGGAGGGTCTGTGAGTGCTTAATTGTACCAGGAAAGTGACACAATCCTATTCCTAGGGTGGATTTCCCATCCAGTTCTTAGTAAAAACATAACTGACTGTATTTGTCGTTGTAAGAGAGAAATTAAAACTGGTTCAGTGAGAAACTGACAGGTTTTATAATACTCATTGTAAAGAACCAGAAAAGACAGGATCAGCAGTTTGGCTTAGCTCGTACTCCAAATAGGACAGTGCCTTCATCATGGAACTCCCTGTTTGTCCCTTTCAGCAGCAGATTTTGTCCTTCTCCCTTGGTTACATTATTAGTCTCTCCCTTCTGAAATCTTCTGACATGACAAGTAACTTCCCTCAGTCCTGCTGGTCCTGATCTGAATGGAGATAAAAGCAGCAGAACAGAGGATTCTTTTCCACTTTCTCTCTCAGTCCCAGCCCTGAAGGGGAGGGGACACATGTTGCTATATTATTGACTCTAAAGTGTCAGAGCCATCTGTATGTTTTACAACCTGGAAACAGACCTAAAGGATTCATCCCTTAACTAAAACTTATAAAGCAACCTGGCTCCTGAAAGACAGATTAGTGGGGAAGCAGTATCCAGTAGCAGCGGTTGCCTAAACTGCTAGAGCGATCCAAGCCCAGCTACAGCTTTCATACTCATCTGAACTTGTTCATTTATGCTATGCTTTGTGAATATTTCTCCAACAGTTTTATATAACCTCTGGTTAAAACCATAGACACAGTATGTGGTGATAAGGAGTGTCAAAATCAGTGGGGGTTTTCTATTAGTAATTATCAGTCTTGCATGGTCAATTATTTTCCCTGCATACCATTACTTTCTTTATCCACACACTTGCCTCTTCATTTGTCAGGGCCCTGTCCTCTGTCAGCTGTGGGTGGCTGAGCTTGAATGCTAAGTGATACAGAGCCCTATTTTCTTTTCTCAGTGTGTGAAGCAACTGACCTTGTTAAACTTGCCACTTAGGGAAATGACTCCCTCCTGTGCTAGCTCAAAAGAAGTTTCTATCCCTCTTGCTTTCTAATTGGGAATTTCAGTTTTCAGCTGGATGATGGACTCATGCTGTAAGAAATCTAAAGATTGGACCTCTGGAAAGTCATTAGCATTTGTTTAGACTGACTATGATAAATAGTAGTTCACTCTTGGCAGTTTTAGAGTGTCCTATCGAGTTGTGATTTAGTTAATTGCTGGTAGTAACAACAGTTATGAAACAAATTACAGTGTTGTTATGTTTTTGTGTGAAGTGCTGTAACAGTCAACTGTGTTTCAAACTTAAGGGGCTTAGTGAGCCCCCTTTTGCAAGTCTGGTATTAGCCAAGATCCTAGCAAGAAATCTAAGCAGCCAGAATGAAGGTCAGAAAACTATATATCGCATTCCTAACTATTGCAGCAAGTCTGAACCATCAAGACTGCGTTTTAACTTAAAAAAGACCAACCAACCAAACAAAACAACAAAACCCAAACAAAAGCAGCTATATGATTGAATTTAATGGTTTCTTCTCCCTTGTTTTGCAGGCCTGTATGAATTTCAATGACAGTGGTGCATGTGTCACACAATGCCCCCAGACTTTTGTATACAATCCTACCACCTTCCAGCTGGAGCACAATCACAATGCCAAGTACACCTATGGGGCTTTTTGTGTCAAAAAGTGCCCACGTAAGTGCTGTGTTACTTGCCTTTTCCTGCAGGGATGGGGAGTGAGAGTTACATTTCGGGAGCTGAACAAAACAGTGAGACAATGAGAGCTAAGTTCATAGTGCAGTATCTCAAATCACTCCACATGTGCTTGCATCTTGTAATAACTCAGTCATGTGTTAGCTAAAGGCAGTGACATTCTGGGTTGGTGACAATTCCTGCTTATCCTACAGTGATTTTCTTAAAAAAGAAATAAAGGAATACACTAGGTTTCTTGTTGTCCTGACCACCATTAGACCAACATTCATGCTCTAGATCAGCATGATCAAAATGAACTCTTAAAATAGTTACTGGGATTATAAAAGGCTATAAATTTCTGCTTCAGAAAACTAACAATGCACCACCACCTGTACTAGCCAGTACCAAATGCTTTCATGAGAGAGAAGCCCTTTTCTTGACTTGGAACAATGATGGCTTGACAAGGGGTAATGGGTTTAAAATAAAACAGGGGAAGTTCAGGGTAGATCTAAGGAAGAAGTTCTTTACTGTGAGGGTGGTGAGGCGCTGGAACAGGTTGCCCAAAGAAGTGGTAAAGGCTCCATCCCTGGCGGTGTTCAAGGCCAGGCTGGACAGAGCCTTGAGTGATACACTCTAGTGGGAGGTGTCCCTGCCCATATGCCGGGGATTAGAACTGGGTGGAACTGGAAGGTCCCTTCCAACCCAAACCGTTCTGTGATTCTATGACAGAAAGTTACCATAAATATTTTCTGAGCAGTGCTGTCCCAGTGAGGAAAACCCGTTTAGTACTGACTGTACAATCCTAAAGCCCCAGAGTAAAATTAGAAAGGAAGAGGGAGTTAAAAAGAATAATCCTGTGTATCTAGAAGCTGCATGCTTCTGAGATACCAGACAGATGATGACAAACAACAGAAAAACATAGAGGGTCATCACTTACACAGTTGGATAGTGCTGTTTTAGTTAGGAAAATTAGGGAGACAATGTTCTTGGCCTCCCTTTCATTCCCACCCAAGGTTTACAGTTGTGCTGTGCATTAATTATTTTATCCATAAATTACGTATAAGAAGGATGAGTAATCTATAATAAATGGAGCCATAATTGAACCAAAAGGAAAATCCAGATTTTGAAGCTCTGTGGAGAAGTTCAGATTGACAGTGGGCTGAGGCTGTCACTATCAGGGCTTAGCTCTGTCTATAATAGGATGGTGGGGTTTTGAAGCAAGATTTTTTTTGGTGGTGTTTCTACCATGCACTACTTAAGGAGTGCAAGTCTTTGTCCAAATACTTAGTTGAACATTTTCCCTTTATTCTTCCTTTATTGACTGTATTAAGCTGACAATTAGGTAGGATCAGTCTGTATCCCCTTTGGCAGGTGTTTTACAAGGCAGAATTGAAATACTTGTCATTTTGAGCAGTGTATTATCCCAAATGTATATTTTGTGTGTATTTATGAAAGAGACAGGGCAGAGCACCTTGTTTATTTTCTCTCTAATTACTGTAGCTTCCTTTACTACAAATAACACTACACTTCTGAAAACACCGAACATGAAACATTAATGTCAATGTGGAAGTGCTGAGGTAATTAATAGTACGTACTGACAGAGTCCAAAACCGTGTGTCCCAGCATTATTTAGCCCAGTGGTTCACTTTCTGACAGTACCTTCTTTTCTCCTCAGACAACTTTGTGGTAGATTCCAGCTCTTGTGTCCGTGCATGTCCAAGCTCCAAGATGGAGGTTGAAGAAAATGGTATTAAGATGTGCAAGCCCTGCACTGACATTTGTCCTAAAGGTAAGCAGTAGTTCAGTATAAACTTCCTTGAATGTCGTCAGTGCTGTAGCAGAGCAAAGCGGGGTGGTTTTTGGCCTGAAATACCCTTTGTGAGTGCATTGAAGAATATTAATATCCTTTGGATGCACACAGAACTTTGACCTCTGTAGCCTGTGTGAAGAGTATGAATAGAATGAAAATCTGTGATGTTGTAATATAAATATAACCAAACTAATTACTTTTGGTTAGATAGAAATGATGGATATTTCTCCGTTGGTTTTACAGAAATCTGAAAGAATTCTTTATTATGGTATTTTAATGACAGGTATTTCCTGGAGGTGTTTCAGAGCTGTCTTTTTGTCATTCCAAAGGGGGTCATTCTAAAGCACTGGCTTCAATGTGTGATATGTCTCATACTTGGCAGTGTAATGTTAGATTTCCATTTATTTCCTCTGGTTTTCAAAAATGTCCCTGAGCATTTTCTGCCTCCTTTCCAAATGTCTAAAATGTAGGCTAGGATTTTTTCAGTGATGGTACTGTTACAAAGACTGAAATCTGCAGCTTACTTTGCTGTCTAAAGCTCCACTGGGAAGACTTTCTGCCCCCTGCTAAAAGGTCTCAGGAGCAAAGCATCACCAGTTTTCCCACATGGGCCTATGCCACTTTTCAGTCCTAGTGAAAGCCATATCTGGAAGGGATTCACAATGAAGCTCCAGAAGTATGGTGTAAATCGTCAGTCACTCCACATGGCTGAAACAGTCAAACACAGAGATCTCAGCCTAGGCAGGGTACTGTTATGCTGAATTCTAAGTGAAGGTGATGTCCAGCCCTTTAACCTAAGGGGTTATGCAGCAAATAACCTGTTTGCTGGATAAATAGTTTCATGCATGAAAATACATGTGTAGTGTTCCTGTCAAGCTCTTAGCCTGTGAGGAGGGAAGTTATCACAAGTTTGTTTAATGTTCAGGTGTACTGCTGGTAGTTGCTATTAGAGGAGACCAGCTGGGGAGATAGGATACATTATGTGATGGAAGGCTTGAGTGGGATTTTGTGTGGTTCATACTTGCCTTTTGATGCAGTGTGAAATATCTTAACCTATATGCCAGGATGCGCTTCTGTGAGAGGTAATTTAGCTTATTGTTTGTTTCCTTAAGAATATGGGTAAAGGGTGCTGTTTTAACACCTCTCTGCTGCTTTCATGTCTGAAAGAAATGAAGACTCATGTTCTGATTCAATGACTGGTTTTCCTGGTTATTTACACAAACTCCTTGTTTTGGCAGCATGTGATGGCATTGGAACAGGGAGTTTAGTGTCAGCTCAGACAGTGGATTCCAGCAACATTGACAAGTTCATAAACTGTACCAAGATCAATGGCAACCTTATCTTCCTTGTTACTGGGATTCATGGGTAAGTGACAAAATGTTAAGATGTTATGTCATGGTGCCAGCTGAATGAAGTGCAGAATGAAGAAGACTTCAGGCTGCTTTTATGGTATGGCAGACCCAGGATAAATCATTTTCCTGCCTTCGATTATGAAGGAAACTGTTACCTTGATTCTTATGATTCAACTTCTAGGAAAAGAAAGGATGAAGTAGGCTGTTTGCACTCGAAAGAGAAAAGATGACTCTGATCTTTGGTTACATTATGAGATCCTCAGAACTGGCTGAACCAAGGAGAGCTTACAATAACAGCTGATAAGAGAATAGAAGGGAGAAAGGGAAGTTACCTCCAATTAGTTTAAGTTTCCTATGACCAACAGGTCTAATGTGCAGAATATGCAGAGAGAGCCCCTCACCTAAGAGAAATTGTTGTAACCTGGGTGGCTGTCTCTGTGTATACATGCAAAAAGGCTGCCCTCCTGTCAATGAGCTTTGAAGTGTATATTCCAATTTCAACTGCAGAGATACACAATACTCACTGGTATTTAAATCCAGTATTTTGGTTTAACTATGATTGTATATTGCACAAGTCTTAGTAACGGTCAAAGATGTAGAGGTACAGAACCAGTAGTTACAAAGTCACACCAAGGTCTTCTTCTAAAGGACCATATTTCAGCCACATCACTAGTGCCTTGCTGCTGGTAGTTTGGTGCACTGTGTTTTAACCCTTATGACAAAGATGCGCGAATGGTACAAATGCTGCAAGGGTGGGATGTGTCCAGGGAAGCCAAATGTATTGTTTTGATGGTCAGGTGAGGTCCCATGCAATGACTGCATTCTTACATTGTGTTTTTTGTCATTGAGAGAACAAGCATATGATTGTGCCTTCTTGCTAATTCAAGCTTTCACGTTGTAATCAGCCATGGTGAATTACATGTGACACTTTGAGGTATTGTTTGTCAAAGCGCACAAATAAGATTAAGGCCTTTTTCCCCTTTATTGTGATAAGTATGCAGATATTTTGTGGTACTTTAATGGTGTGAAGTACTCAATTGCTTCTACCACTGCGTAGGCTTCAAATTTTAACTTTCTTTTTAGGTTCCTCGGAGCTTTCAGCATTGCTTGCAACTGGTTGTCAAGATTTGATAAATATAGTTCCGAAACCAATTCCATGTTTGCACCTTTATGGCATAGCGAAGATGTGATTAGCTGAATATCTGTAGGTTGATCTGACACGGAATTCTGGCATCAGTAGTGCCACCAGATTTTCTCTAGTCTTTCTATAGATTGTTGTATGCTTAGGTTATAATAATGTGGTTGACACTAGGCTATCTGGCTGGGATTTCCCTACTAGGTGAGGTGGAACCAACCAGCTTGTTTCCTTGATTTGATACAGTTATTGGTTGTAATGCTTCTCCTACACCTTGAGTCCAGCCATGAGAAAGAGTTGAAAATCCACTTCAGTGGGGTCCTACAGCTCAATGGTTCTCAAAAGGCCAGCAAATGCGAGCTTTGACTGCATTTTCTCATCTGCCCAGAAGGCAGTACAGTGAAAGTTAGTGTAACACAGGGAGGAAGAAGGACTTTGGTTGAAGTGGTTTAAGGAAATGCTGCTTTTGAAGTTGTTGAAACCCTGGAGAAGGTCACACACAGCTGATACAGCCAAATGACCAGTCAAAGGGCTGAGTGTAAATCTATTAAATCTCACAAGACAGGAACACTAGTAAATGCAGGGCGAGTGGCTAGAGCACATGAGCAATTTTGTGGGGGTTACTCCTGTGCATTCTATGTCATTTTGAACATGCGAACTGTTGCAGAAGTTTTTATTAGCTGCAAAGTTACAAGATGAGTCTTATTAAAAGATCTGTCTAAGTTCAAGGAATCCAAACCAACCTAGAATAAAACCATATTCATCTGAAAAAAGGTATCTAAAACATGGACTATAAAGCAGAGGGTTAAAATACTTTGTTCTAGCTTAATAGAAGAATATAAGCCTAGGACATGTTATGTTTAAATTATGTAGCACTTTGTCTTTCATTTTGTATGAATAAAACTCACTTCAACAAGTCTTAAGTATATGGACACTGAATTGTGCAACTCTAAATATTTCCACAGCATAAATTACAGTAGTACATATTGAAAGAAGAGGAGTTGAGAATTAATTAAAATAACTTTATATTTCTGGAACAGCTTTTTCTTTAACATTTCTGATACATTTTGCACATTAGTAATACAGGAAAGAAATTTTAATGAATGACATTAGCTACACAAGTAGTTTGATATATAAATGGGCAGTACAGAGCAACAACAGTAATATGGATATAGATAGATATAGATACAGATGTAGGTATAGACATGTATATATATATGAACATATATATGTGTATATATATACATATATACAACAGTAATATGGAAATAGATAGATATAGATACTGATGTAGGTATAGATATGTATATATATATGAACATACATATATATGTATATATATACACATATATATATGAATAGATGTAGATGTATAGATGTAGATCTATAAATATATTTATTTCCACTCCAACCTTATCGTTCTGTTACAAATTCATTTACTCAGAGTGAAATGCAGCTTTCAGAAGTATGAACTTTAAATTCTAGCTCTCTGTGGGGAATTGAAAGATTTTCTTGTAGTGTCAGAAAATAACTTTGTGAAAGGTGCTGAGTAGATTTTTTGGGGTTGTTTTCATAGGGAACTGTGATATTACAATTGATCTCATCATAGTTTTAAGCCTGTGGTTCTTTAGCCTCTTTCCCTTTCCCAAGTACCCCAACTTCAAGTCTTTGTGAATTTGTAATATATTTTATATATTACTGTACATATAATTATGAATTTGTTTTATACACAGTGATTTATAATAGTTTTTATATAAATCAAATAATTATGACCTGGCTTTAATTAATGTCCAGGTGTTAATTGTGGTGAAGGTAGACCTAAATTTTGGTGAGTCAGTAGTACTCATTCTTTTAAGGTAATGCTCTGCTAATGTGTATGGATAAAATGAGCTTTATTAGGACACGTATCTGGTGTCTGAGCCAGAAAACACAGTGGCTGGGAAAGGGGTAGGACCTGTATACGTTGGATGTAGCCTTCTCTCTACAGTTTTCTTCTGGCTCAGCTGCTAAAACACCAAGCTGCTTCTGCTTGTGTTGCTGCCTGTGAATGGTTGGGACACACCAAGGAGAGCTGGAGTTTTGAGGATGGATGGGTGCAACTAACAGTAAATTCTGCCTTATTATTCTCCTTGCCCTGCAATAAGCCCTCAGTGCTCACCAGCTCTTTATTTTCCCTTTAGTTAGTTGCCCATCTCCAGTTTCACAATGAGCTGAAACTCTCATTCTCAGATCAGTTCAGCTGTGTCTGTTGTACTGAAAAATCCTGGCTCTGCTAATAAGAATGATAGAAGATGACTGCATTATTTTAGTTTTATACGTGGATAAAACATAGCAGGCATTTGGCTGCTTAAGGGGCTTAAGTGTGTATTTGTATCTCTAAAGACTGTCTTAGGATTTTGAGGTGAAATTCAGCAAGCTCATGTTTGTTACAGTCATGGGTTTTCCATATTCAGAAGTAATACATTTTAAAAGCTGAGTTCTGTGTTTCTGTTACACAGTAAAAACTTGTTACCTAGTCTAGAAGGAGGAGAAGTGGTAATGCATGCTTCACATTTACTGAAGATGTTTTCTACCCTCAGAAAACACATGACATACCGTAAACATGCTGTTACAGAAGGATTTTGAAAGGATATTTGTTCGGGTTAAGCTTCTAGTTGGCCTCTTAAATAGTTGGACAGTCTTTACTCCTTTAAAAGTAGGGAAACCAAAAGAACTACTTACTAAATGATGGCACTCTCAAAATCAAGATCAGGTTTGTCTTTTTACACTTTTAAAGCTTGATATGGGTATTTTATTTCTTAGGTGACAAACTTGCTTGGCATGGATCTGTGCTTTTTGATGTTCTCTGTTCAACACCTTCTAAACAGTTTACCCTTGTAATGTTATCTGCCAGGAGCTGGTGGCATGCTCTTTGGTTTGTTTTGCTTATATTTTGTCACTGTATCCCAACTGTACCATTTGAACTAGTATTCCTGGGAAAATTGTTGAAAATTCATGTTTCCTGTAGGGAAACCCATGGTTATTTAGAATCCCTTAATTCTTCGTGAGCAGAAATATTTGCTGAAACACTAGTAATTTAAACCTTGAAGTTGCTAAGCACCATTATTTTCAGCAAAATGACTTGTCAGAAGTTAGATACAGGTTCTGCAGGATCAACAGTCTGAAGAAGTTGGAAACAGTCTAAAGACATCTGGCACATGTGCCTGAAAGCAGAATGAATGCTCCTGAATACTGCTTTGTACATGCTGTGTCTTTGAGAATCTGATTCTTTTTTTTTTATTTAGAGCATCACATTTTGTGCTTTTAATCTTTCAGAGACCCATATCACACAATTGCTGCAATCAATCCAGAGAAATTAAATATCTTCCAAACAGTGAGAGAGATAACAGGTAACACGTTTCTGATTTCCTGCAATCTGAGCTTCTCACTCAGCTTCTGTGGTTGTCATTTGGTGGGTTTTCTGACAAACACAAGATTCGTGAATACAGAATGCCCATTATGTCTGGGGTCTTGGCCTTCTGATGTTTGTGTACCCCAAACATAATGGGCATTCTGTATTCATGAATCTTGTGTTTGTTAAGTGGTCCATGGGTCCCATGCTAACAGAGTGGGGCAAGTGTTGCAAGGGGGGCACCTGGTGAGGAAAATGGTGCTGAAATGTGGGAAGTATTGTCTTCACCTAAAAGCATTTGAAATATGCCTTGGAAAACAAAAAATGCCAGTCTGCTTTTGCAGCTACTTCTCTTGGTCTAGCAGAAGATGCTGCCACAAATCTGAAATGAGTTCTCTCCCATGTGTTTCATGGGAGCTCTCAAAAAGTGTGTATTTCAGCAAAGCAATGGGGTTAAAAATGCAAGTAAACTCTCAATTTCTCCATAATGAATGTCAAAGATAACCTGGCAACTGGATGTGTGTCATTTCGCATTCTTAAACACTCTTAATTGACAGTCTCAGTTCTACTACTTAAGTGGAATTCCTCCTGTCCTTAAGGATGTACTGCATTTCTGTCCAGTACTGAATCAAAATCATAGGGAACTGTAGTATACAGAGGTCTGTGTAGCACAGAATCATTAGTCCCACATACTTGTGCAGAGAATGTTCTCTGGTGATGAAGAGTCCTCACACACACGTAGAAGTGAATGCAAAGTCTTTGTTTTAGGAAAGCCTTGTCATCTTTTAATGAATCATGACAGATCTCTCAACTGCTGTCCAAAGTGTCTAGCACATTTTAAAATGGAATGCTCTTAATTCAGGCAAATCTTCATTCTTTTCTGCTGCTGCTGTTCAGAAAAGGCTGGGAGGCATTGCAAGATTCCAGCCTGTATTTGGGTTCACCCTCTCTGTGGCTGTTGAAAGTGGATGTAATGCTGCTGTGATGAGTCCTCCTTTGCTTTCTTGGAGGAGAGCAGCCTGATGAATTCAAAGACATGAGTCTGCAGCATTTATTACCTGTTTATTTTTTTTCCCAAACCAGCACTGTCTTTCATTTGTAGGCTAAACCTGTCCTAACTCATGTATGTAATAGAGCAATGTTTATGGCTGAAATCCCTGACATGCATGTGCTTGCCTTTTTCTCCTTCAGGGTATTTGAACATCCAGTCATGGCCTGAGAATATGACAGATTTCAGGGTGTTTTCTAACTTAGTTACTATTGGTGGAAGAGCCCTCTATAGGTAAGGTACCTACTCTGTTGATGAAATTGGGTCTTATTACTATTCAGTAATTCTTTGTGCAGCAGCACAGAATGCAAGATCCTTTGGGACGGGCATCATAAATTGATATATTTTTCTCTGTAACTGAGGTATTCATGAACAGTGTCTTTGCTAATCAGTTGTTTATAATGGATAATACATATTGAATGTAATAATTTAAAAATGAATAAATAACGTCTTGGTTCATTGCTGTAGCTACTAACACGTTGTCTGGAAAGTACATTTCATGGTTTAAAATACCTTGTGCATGTAAAACAACTTAGAAGACATTAACAGGAGAGCTTAACTGCATTTTTGGTAAGTTTAAGTGGCTGTGATTGGAAGTGCAGATTCACATGGCCACAGAACAGTGTGGTCCTAAGAAGTGGTAAAAGATCAATACATGTGAATACTGAGATCACTGAGGTGCCTGGCAAGTGGGGTGTACATTAGTTCTGTAGAGCCATTTTTACCAGAAATGTTTCCATATGAAAGCTTTTATGGAATAATTGAAGAGACCATATGTTGTGAGAAATAATGGGGAAAGCACAAGAAGGTACCTGCATGATACATACAGCAACCTCTCATTCCCCATTGTGTGAATGTAGGAGAGCAGTCATGGGATTGTGCTGGCGTCTTAAACAGCAAGCAAGCAGAATGGGAATAGCAGTTAAACCTGGAGGTTGAGTTACAGCCCAGCGTTCTGTTTCAAAGCAGCAATTTTTATTTGGAACAGCTGGAAAACAATTACAATCATTAAAATACAATAACTTAAAGGATGCCCAGAAACTGGATATTGTCTTCACTAATCTTCAGTCATAAAAAATGTGCAGTCATTTCCATGTTACACAGACAATCATTTACTGTTCCTTTGATGAAGAAAGGCGATAACCACATATTACAACAAAAGAAAAATGAAATGTAGAAAGTGGGCTGGAAAAATTTCCTTGAAAATAACAATTTCTTCCTGTATTACTATGAATGATATTAATTTGATGCCTGACAGAGGATGTTAATACATTTTGCATGACTTTGTCAGTTTCTCCTTAGCATATAAACTATCATAGTATTAATTCTGTTGGGGGGGCTAGGGAGGTGGAAAACAGGATCTTACTCAGTTTTCTCAACAGCAAAATTGAGGAAACTGAAAAGATTTGGATTTATCTCAAAAATTTGTTAATGGCTGAACTGGAAGGAGTTGAATATTTGTTACCCCAAAATAGAAGGGTTTTGACCAGATTTCAGTTTTGCCAGAAAGATCATCTTGACAGTAGTAACTAATTCTAGTGTGAAATTCCCAACCAGTTCCACCTCCTGGAGCTAATTCCTGCTCTCTCTTTCATTTTCATCACAGTGGTCTTTCCTTACTCATCCTAAAGCAGCAGGGCATTACCTCTCTGCAGTTTCAGTCCTTGAAGCAGATCAGCGCTGGCAACATCTACATAACAGACAACAGCAATTTGTGCTACTACCACACTGTCAACTGGTCCAGCCTCTTCAGCACACCCAGTCAAAAGACGGTCATTCATCGAAACAAAAAGGCAGAGAACTGCAGTAAGTGCTGGAGCTCAGAGCAAATCTTGTCTGTGATGGGCTCAGCTGGGGGGAAATGGTACAGCTAACTGACAGAATGCTGTGTGGTGAGAGCTGGTTGATGACTCTTTGAGCTCCACGGACATCAGTGGGGCTGTGACCATCTCAGGATTTGGCCCAGGCTGTCTCTGAGCAGATTTATAGGCAAATGAAATGTTTTACGGTCTGGACAAAATAAAAGGGAGGGAGGAAAGAGAGAGAGCTGCTTCCTTACCATGATGTGAAATTTATGGGTCAGAGATCCACTTCCACAAATAGGAATTCTGAAGGCCATAAATGTGGAGCAACTGTAGTGTTCATGAAAAGCACTGATTTTCCAGATTGGAAAACTGAAGCCCTTTCCTTATGGAGATAGATTAGCACCCTTTGCTTCCTTTGCCCTGCCTTACCAAAGCGGCCCTGTCTTAATCCAGAAAGGTCACTTTTGAAACTGTTTTTGATCACTGAGTTCCTCCTTTCTGTATTTGACTTATCTGATAAAGAAAATTACTTTTAATTGGGCCTAGCTGTCTTTCAGGAATGCTGGTGTGCCAGAACTTGGACTGAGGTCATAGTACTGAAAAGCAAATGAATGCTATGTGGCAGATGAAACAATTTGGTTATACAGAAATCGGGCAGCAAATAGAATTAATACAGTCATTGTAACAGCAATACAGCTAATTTTAAGCACCTGTTAAACTGCTAGGAAGAGAGGACATTCATTAAATTGCATTTAATGAACTGCATTCATTGAATGTTTAAGTGGTATTTCTGGAGTTTTTGCTTTGACCAGTCAGAAATGTTTGCTTTGGGTTTGGTTTGGTTTGGTTTTTTTCCAGGCTGTGGTTCTGCTTTTAACTTATTCCTTAGTTCTTTATGTTGTTGCTCTTGGTTTGCTTTTTTCTTTTCTTCCTTTATTTTTTAGTCCCCTCCCTTTGAAGTGCTATTCTGCTCTGCTTTCAGAGAGTTTATGGCTGTGCCCATCACTGTAGTGAGTATACCTTCCAGTGTTAGGTGAAACACAACTATACAGTTAATCACTCCTGTTCGGTTATTGTCCTCATCTCTTCTGCCATGCCAGAGCTACATGAAGGGGAAAGACCATTTCAGTAGGTCTCTCTGGGGTTTATTGTTCTGGAGTTTTTATTGTCATGATTATTATTATTTGACTATTATGTGAGGCAGAAGGATGTGATGGAGGGTTCCTTGATAGAAGTTTCTGTGTATGTTTGCCAAAGATGTCTTTGGCATAGGCTATGAAACTATGGAGTAGTCCCTTACATTTGGTAGAACATTTTGTCTGAAGGCAATGGAAAAGGCAGAGGAGAGCTGCAGTTCTGCTGCCACTTCTGTGGTGAGGAAGTGCAAAGGGAATCCTGTAGGTTGAACAGCTTCATGCCCTGGTGTCCTTGCTGCTATAAACCCAGCCAAGAGGTGACAAAGGCATGAGTAAATGAATCCAGGTGGTTGTCTGTGAGAGCAGCATAGCTTTCTTTGTCATCCAGAGGTGACTGAACGTCATCAAATCAAAGATGATTATCCTGTGCTGAAAATGGCATGTGGGAATGAAGTGTTGAGGAAGAGTCCAAGAACAGTCCTGAAAAATGAAATGAGTTAACCAATTGCAGGACCAAAGAAGGCTGCACAGTCTCTGTTGTCAACACTCCCAACTTCATCTGGTTCTGAACTAGCCCCAGTTTCTCAACATCCATGAGCTTTATGTCATCTTAATGGCTTCTGTTCTCTTGTTTTTCATTTGTTCTGTCTCAAGGCTTTTTCTTTGCTTTGAGTTCTGAGCGTGAATCTTATTTGAACATTAGATAAGATGAGCCTTGCAAGGAATCAGTATGCAATTTCTGGCACCATCAGCTCCTTTGAAACTTGGAGGAAAGATCTTGACTTCCCATGAGCAACTAGTGCCTTCAATCCTGAAAGCTAGAGCGTTTGTGGATGGCATGCAGTCTGTTTTTTCTGCCCCCACATAGAAACTAAAATATATGTAAAATGGTATATTATTTGGTAAATAGAGGTGTTGCCAAGAAAGAGAATTATGTCTGCCCAGGGACAGTGGATTTCTAGCTGCTTTCCTCTGCAGTGAGGCTGGAGTTTAATAGGATCAAGGTGTGAGGAAGAACCTAGTTCTGTGCTAGCAGTCCAGTAACAAGTGTATTTTGTATGTTATGACAGGAAGAATTAGCCCTTTGAGAGTTCAACGTAAGGAATTGCTTGGGCTGACAGAACAGAATCTGTCTGAAAAAGCACAAGGTCTAGATGACTGTGCAAGAGTCTCTGTGGTCATATTCCAAGATCCTTGTGGTCCGTCTTGATGGGAGATATGTGAACCTGCGGACCTTCCAGAGGTTTCCCCTCTACCATATCAAAACTTGCTGACTCTGGGAGAAAATCTTGCTCTTGGTGCTCTTTGATGTTTTCTGACAGCATGTTGGCTATAGCTGTATGATAGTGATCATCATTTGATGGAAAAACAACCAGCTCACTGCAGTTCCTAGAGATTTAGTGTAAAAATAAAATAGGCAGAAATAAAGTTGAACATAGGAGTCATGGCTCATACAGTAAAGCTTCCGCTTTGCTTCAAACTGTCTGCAACTTACAGTATGACAGAAGACAATGGAAAACTACTCAGTGGGGAGCTTCCTAATGTGCTTTTTCCTTCATGGAATAGTGTCCCATTTGCTTCCCTGATTTTAAGAGCTTGGGGACATAGCTGAACATGGTAGTCTGGAAGATACTCCCATATTAGTTGTCGGGACTCCTTTGTCAAAGACCTCTTTGCCCTTTCCTGTGATCCCAAGTTTGAGTCCCTTTGAAGCGGCCACAATTGCTGAAACATGGGCTTCCAGGGCAATTGGAAACTTGGATGTGCTGTCACATCATCCTATTGCACTGCATGTCTTGTCACTATGTATGCACACAAAGGGGAAATGTAAAGTTTGACTTGTAGCTTATGGAGGGTTTGTTAGAATAGAGACTCATTATTTTTCCAGGAAGGAAGAAAACTTCTAAAGGGTTTATCTCGTGAGATTTAACACCAAGGGGATTTTTCTGAGGGAAACAGATCTCATTCATTTCCTTTTAAAGAAATCACAATGTAAGCTGCAGTAGTAAGGGGTAGCTTTAAAAATGGACTCTTAACCTGTATTCATTAAATGGACTGTATGTAATGAACGTAGGCTAGTGGCCAGGTCACTCCCATCAGAACGCAGTGTCTTAGACACTTGACTTCCTGAATCCTCATGGGGAACAGTGGCTTTCTCTCTCTGTGCACATCTGTGTGAATGGATTCATATTTTGTAGCCTTTTGAAAGCCAGCATTAGATGAGAAGAGCGATCCTGCTCCTCCAACTCTGCCTTCCAGTCAGCACCTCTCTGGAGTTAAATGGGTTCTGCTGCAGGTTAGATGTCTAACTAAAATGCTTCTAATTATGTGGAGGAAGGGTGAACGGTTCCTTAGGGCCGGGTGCATCTGTCCAGCATCCTCTGAAACATCTTTGATTTTCAGAAAAGGCCAACACACAGGGATTTGGGAGGGTTTTCTTTAAGTCTTCCAGCACCTGCTCTAGTGGAAGGTGCCCCTGCCTATGGCAGGGGGTTGGAACTGGATGAGCTCTAAGGTCTGTTCCAACCCAAACCAATCTATAATTCTGTGATCTTCAAACTGATAAATCATAGAATCATAGAATGGTTTAGGTTGGAAAGGACCTTAAGATCACCCAGTTCCAATCCCCCTAGCCATGGGCAGTCAAGTGGAAATCAATTGGAGAGCGTTTGTCTAAAATGCAGTGCATGAAGCTCTCACCTAATGCAGATTTTTGTCTACTACTATAAACTGTAATGTTGAAGTTAGTTTGTTATGAATATTACTAATGCAGAAAGAATGACTGTGAAGTTATTTGCTATATTATGTGCTCTAGTAGGTAGATTTTACTGTTGTGCTCCGTACTGAAGGGAAGAATCTGCCTTTTTTTCCCAGCATGTGTTATTTTTATGGAACAGTCAGAGGTGACTCATGCACACAAAAGAAATGTAGCAAAAGAATCATCTTCTTTTATACCAAGTTATTTAAGTAATACCTTTCGGCTTTAATGACAAATGCAATGTACAGGGAAACCTTTCTAGGCAAAGGTTGCTATAAATGTGATTGTTATGAATTTTGTCACTTTAGCCTCCAAGTAACGTCTTGTATGAAGTCATTCCTTACCTGGCATGATGCTAACTGAAGCCTGCAAAGCTTTTTCCTAGAGTTCCCAGAGCTTTGGAACAGGCCCATAAGTCTATAGGCAAATAACAATAATTCTTCCTTTTTTAGATAGCAAATTTTCTTGTGTTCTGTCTAGGTTAGGGAAAAACATGGAACCTTTCTGCTTCTAACCCGTGTGACCCCATTAATAAAGAATGAACACTTGTTCTAAAACTCCCAATGGGAATGAGTTCCTGTCAAAAGTAGTATTGTGCGTTCATTCCACATACGGCCCTGTTGTATGCTGGAGCTTCAGAACATTCGCAACCCATGGAAATGCCAAATAATGTGTTCAGAATGGAAGCATTTCTTCAGCTATCCCTATGATTAAAGAGGAGGAAGACAGACAAGCGTAATGGGTGTTTATCAGTTGTCAAAAAACCTGCTCACTTCTTGCCAAGATTCATTTATAAAAACATCTCTATGGCTTAGAAATAAGCAGAAGGAAATAGTGGAGGGGTTTTAATTGCTTTTTTCATAGACTACAGGTGCTGCGTTGGCCAGATTTCAGTAGGGTAATCCTGATTTTCTGTACTGAAAAGCTCTCTATTTGCATGAGGTTACTCAGTGTATTTTCTGAGCTACCTTGTAATAGAATCACTTGCTATTTGAAGGGATATTTCACAGCAACATTATGTCTGTGTGTGTAAATGAATTCTGATCCCAGAGTACTCTGACGCCTAAGAACAACGAAAAGAAAGGAAATCACTAGTAAGAAAAGCACAGGTTCAAATTACAAAAAAGGTGAGAAAGCAAATAGAAAACTGCCTTTCAATGGCAAGAGTGTGTAAAACAAAACCAGAGGAATTGCTAATACTTTGAAACCGACACCTCAAAAAAGGCAGTCTCCAAAGCAGGGTGGGTTTATTTATTGCGTGCCATGTACTTGAAGTGAGTCCCTGACTACTAGAAAAGAAAGCAGTTCATAGAAAAAGCTTGCTTACATGGAACTGTGGTAGCTTTGGGGATCGGGGTTTTTTTGCTGGTTTTCATTTGCTGAGTGTCTGTTAATCCCAACTGTTCCTATGGGAGGCAGCGTGAGGCAGGATCCATGGATTTTTCTGGTCAGCCAAGGTCACCATGTGATTAGATGAAATCAAGGGAGATTGGAAGACTCTGAAGGAGCCCTCAAATGTGTTCTATATCCTAAGACATATCTGGGGTTCCCCTAAAATATCCAGCTGTATCATCCAGAACTTCTTCCTGGCTCCTTCTCTAGGTAATGTACATGAAATAGGCCAAACCAGCCTTTAATACCAAGTCAATGCGCCTCCTGAACTGTACTGCACAGAGCCAGCAGGAGACTGAGATGCACATGAAATATCTGAAAGTATGTGCAAAAAGGAACTGTGTGAGCTACACATGTAGCATTTGGTAATGCAAAGCTTTTGCCTGGTTCCTTTGATTTCTGTGAAGTTCAGTCAGTGGCAGCACAGTGGAGGTACTGACATCTATTAGTTCTTCTAAAAACGTTTAAAAGAAGGTTAGGACAATAATGAAAAGCTGGATTTTTGGTCTCTGCTCATCCTGACTTTCTGTAGCGTGGCTCCTTTGACTGCAGTAGAATGACTCCTGATGTACAGCAGAGCTCAGGGGAAGAGCAGGAGATAGCTCTGTGAAATGGCATGCTAAATAGCACAGGTTTCTCTTGCTGTGCTGGAATCCGTGGTAATTAATACACTTAAAAGAAAATTAAATGATCACCTGGAGTTACTCCTACATTTAATTATGTCATGTTTGGCTATACCTGATTTGAGCTTTGAGGCAAAAGAAGAATCAAAAAGATACTTCCGAGCACCAGCTGGATGTTGTCATTAAGAAAATGAGTGTGAGATATATATATATATATATATATATATATATGTATTCAAGCATTGCTGCCTTGATAAAACATGAGTGTGGAGACATTTCATGTCCAAGGTTATTTGTGGTATAGTATTGAATAAGATAGTGCTCCTCTACCTGCCGAATTACACATGTTGTACAGCACAGCCATGTACAACTAGCAGTCATGCTGGCAAATATCTGGTTCTTGGATCACTTCGTCTGCAAGGACTGGAGGACATGAAATCTTTGATTGGTTTTTGTGTTGCTTGTAAAGGTGTAAAGGTGAAATATCCTTTTTTAGCACTGAATTCTGGAACTGTTCTAGGCAGAAAACCAAACAAGTAGGTGAGGATCTGCCATGTTCAATCTCAGTAAAGCAGAATGTCCTGTTGCAAGAAGAAAGGAAATGTGGAAAAAGTTTCACTCTTCTCACCTAGTCACTTTATGGGCTAGGAGACAGGAACCATGCATACAAGTGCTGCATGGTTTTTTCTAAGTGCTTTGTAATAAATTCAGTGATCAGAGAGCAGGGTGACAGGGGTAGGACAGCTCATGTGTATGAAAGGAAAGCACCCTGCCAGTGTGACATGAGCTTCCTGCATGTCAGCAGGCAAAAGGAGGTTCAGGAATTGCCTTGTTGGAAGTAGAAGAGGACATGTAGACTAGGCATGCTATATAGATGAGAAAGATGGGGCTAATGCTGGGTGATGAAAAGTGGTTAAGGAATGAGGTGCTATATGAAGCAGTGTGCTCTCCTGGGCAGTAAGCTACTCTGACAGACATTCAGTGGTTCAAATGTGAGACATTATACACAAAATAACTAGTTTTCAAACATGCAGTGAACAGTAGAAAGAATCTTTCTGCTGACCCTTGTGATTTAGAAGGGCTTTGTGCTTCTCAGGTGATAAAACACAGTGTGTTCTTTAATTGTTCAGGTAGGTATTCAGTTCACATGTGTTGTTCCCAACTGAACATCTTCATTGCTGCAGCGTTGGTGGGGGTGGTAGAATTCTACCAGCAAACCTACTGTTAATTTATTACTTCACACTTCCCTCAAGCTGTCTCCAAAGCAAACAAATGTTTATGTATTTGCCATATCTGATATTTCAGATCTCTGCTGGTTTTCACCTCCTCAAGTCTAGTATGTAATCCATCCGCATAAAACATTCCATTGTGCAAGACTGAATTCAAATGAAGAGATCTACCCTTTCCCATGCCAGGGTTTGGCTGACAGTGCACAACTAGACTTGGCTCAGTTGGGGAGATTTACCTGTGTTTCCTTTTGCTCTTTGGTCATTTTCTTCATCTGTCACAGTCATCTAGATCTTTATGCAGAGGAGGATTGATGTAAAATACTGAATTACTCACACTGCTTGAAACAACCGTTCCCTTGCAGCCTTTGTTCATGATTTATTTGGGGGTTTATAATAAAGGTTGTATGGCACTTCAGGTGCTTTTGCAATAAACAATTTAAAATCACAGTTAATGGTGACTTTCAGCTTTCTCCCCAGCATCCATAAGTGTTATTTTTGGGAGTCCTTCAATTCAGAGGTAGTGGTTTATGTTTTAGGTTCATAGCCCTTCAGTGGATTTGGACAACTGATTTTTCAGATCCTTTAGATTTTGGGCATTTATCATGTATCAGGGAATTCTGCAGCTTGATCTACACTTTCTCTGATGAAAACTCTCAGTTTTGAACCCTATTGGGTTCCTGTTGTTTTGAATTGGACTTGTTGTTTTGAATTGTTGTTTTGGGTTGGACTTGATGATCCTAGAGGTCCCTTCCAACCTAGTGATTCTGTGAATGCCCCTGAGGGGCTTGGAAAAAGCAATGAACAGTTGTTTCATGCTAACATACCTTCCTGTTATTCACAATTTTATAAACCTCTGTCATGTTCTTTTCTCACCCATACGTAAGACTGCTTATTTGCTTATTCCCGTTATAGAAGCTCATCCTTGCAGCCCTCTCTTAAACCTTTTCTCGTTCTACTAAATCCTTTCTGAAAGGGAACAGACCAGAAGTGATAGAATTCAGACTGTGAGTGCACAGTGTGTTTCCATAGTGGTATGATGACAGTTTTGTGCTTTTTCTCAACTCTGTTTCTGAGAAATCTGAACATTCCATGTACTTCTCTGAGTATAGCAGAAGGCTGAATGCAATGGTTTCCTTTGGATTTCAGAGGACTGTGTAAGTTAATGACAGTACCCTCTCTCTCTGCAGCTGCTGATGGAATGGTGTGTAATGAGTTATGCTCAAGTGATGGCTGTTGGGGGCCAGGCCCAGACCAGTGTCTCTCCTGCAAACGCTTCATCAGGGGCAGGACCTGCATAGACTCCTGTAACCTGTATGATGGGTAAGATACTTCCTTTGCACTTTGCCTTCAAGTTGCTGATTACATTGTTCAGGTCTTCAGTGAGTAAGTTATTTTGGTTCAAAATTCATCGGTATCTGGCTCCATTGCCAGTATTACTGATTTTGAGTGAAATGTATTATGGGATAAGTTTTAAAGATTTCCAAGTCTGAACTTGTGTAGAAGGTTTTACTTAGTATTGTGCTAAAATTTTCATGCAGCATCAAGGTTTTCTGCACCTTTTGCATTGCTGATGATGTGAACGCTTTGATTTAGGTGAAGACTTACACAAAAAAGCCCCCACCATTTAGCCCTACTCGAACAGACAGTTCTGTTCCAAAACACATGCGCTTATGTTCTTTCAGATGAGTTAGATCTAGGCATTTGATAGAGAAATTCTGTAAATAAGGACCCCAAAGTAGAAACACTCTTTTCATAATGTACTATGTATGTGTACACAGAACTATAAATAATAAGCCAACATGAGTTCTCTCCTCTTTTCCCTCTGCTGCTCATGCATGTGCACCATCTTTTCTGGAGGCTGGGTGGGGGAATTCCTACATATGGTACAGCCAGTATGTAGGAATGAGGAATTGGCCTCATGACAGACAAAATAGAGCTGAACTGCTTGTATTAGTTGCAGCAGCAGAAATTCATAATTAGGCTGTGGAGGGGAGCAGGTGGAATTTCAGTCCCTGTCTAACAGCATAGCAAGGTCCCCAGCACCTCTTCTGAAGTCAAGATAAAAAAACTTAAATGATATTAATCATCTTTTCCAACTCAAACTGTGATTTGTAGATAGGGTCACTATATGGTTTTGTTCTCTTGTCTTTTCCTGCATTGGATGCCAACTTGTATAACTGTTAAGGAAAGAGTATAAAATGAACTGCCATATAACATGAAAAACTTCCTAAGCTCTTCCATCTGGAGAATGCATGCAAAAAAAGCCAGGGAAGGTTGTGCTCATTTGCAATAGTCAAATGGAGGTTTCCTTAGCTGTATTGTTGCAACAGAACCTAATGGCTGTAAAGGAGCATCCATAAATTAAGCACAGAGGCCTTCACCCTTTACCTGGGTATTACTGGAGCCCACTGTGAGTGTGCAGCACATCTTTAACTGATTAATACCAATATTTTAACTGGTTAATGCAATGAGATGAGATCCATCTACAAAGCTTTGGTGTATCCAGGCTGAGCTGGGTGCATAGATTCTGTCTGTGGTTAGTGGGAGAAAAAACTACCTGCTCACACGTTAATTTATCTCAGCCTAGGAGAGGGATGTATTGTGTTGAGAGAGTGCTGGAGGGGATTTTGTGAGGGGTAACTGGCAGCTAAAATGAGATACCTGGTGTTTGAAGGAAGAAATCCCACCTACTATTATTACTTTCCCACCCCTTATAAGTGGTTAATAAAAAGATGATAGTTTCTAGTGGAGCAAATGGATTTGTTTTGAGGTTTTATAGATTCAGACCTCGATCTGTAATTGTTGTTGAATAAGTTACAAGCCTTTTAGAGAATGGGCTTTAAAAAGAGAGCATTTGTAGAAACCTAAATAAAACAAGAGCAGCACTGTGGATCAGTGCTCTTTCTAATCCTTTCCTGCCTGATAGTGGTGTCCAGCATGTAACAGTGGCTTCCTGAACCTGAGCAGGAGTGACAATTCCATAGATAAAAATCCAGAAATGAATTATTTTGTCCTATTAATGATGTTCTTACTTCTTAAGAGGGCAAAACCCTACTATAGTTTTATACTGGTAAACAAGATGCCTTCTGCTTCACCTGCCTGTGAGTGAGGTTGTCAGCTGGTGCAAAGCAACATAATGTCATTAACAGAAGTGATCTCAGCTGTGCAGTCTGCTCACCTGCACACAGCTGAAGTGATTTCCACTCATTGAAAAGCAGCCATCTTGTCTCAGTTTCCCTCCCAGTTTCAGTCTCGCCTCTGTTCTCTCCTGATTTGCCTGCAAAATATTTTCCTAGGGAATTTCGGGAGTTTGCAAATGGTTCTGTCTGTGTGGAGTGTGATCCCCAGTGCGAAAAGATGGAAGAAAACATGATTACGTGCTATGGGCCGGTAAGAACAAACCTTGCTATGTTATGGGGTGGCTAGTTAAAGAGTGCTGAAGCACAGGCATTTTCTGCTTACAGACTTTAAAGCAGCTCTTGAAAGTTAATGTTAACAAAAGCAGAAAATATGCAATCTCTGCATGTGGGGAAAGAATTCTGCTCATGTGAAATTGGTGCTGGGAATAAACTTGCTTGGATCAGCCCCCTTTAGAAAATGTTTAAAAAGTTTTCCTTTTCTTTCCTGGGTTGTTTTAATGATTTAGTGGTACAGACAGACTTTGTTTTTAGATGAGAGCTAGCACGCAGCTGTGATTTGAGTGCCCTCTTTATCATTGCTGTGATTCTTTATGCTGGGCTCTGTCCTGTTCTACTGCAGCTCTGCAGTTTCCGTTTCCTTTTTTCTTTTATTTCCCCATGAAAAAATATGGAATTTTGCCTCAATTTCTCAGTTAACTTGAACAATATGTTTGGGGGTTTGTTTCTTTCAAACTTAGGTTAGCCTTTTCAGTTGTTTCAATAGGTAATTTTTTTCATGCATCCTAGAGTGAACTATACAGATTGTTCAGTGCTTTTTTGCCATCCAGAGGGACCTGGACATGCTTGTGAGGTGGTTAAATCCAGCCTTGTGAGGTTCAACAAAGCCAAGTGTAAGGGCCTACACCTGGGTCAGGGCAATCCCTAGTGCAGGTTGGGCAGAGAAGAGATTCAGAGCAGCTGTGTAGAGATGGACTTGAGGGTGTTGATTAAAGAGAAACTGAACATGAGCCGGCTTCAGTGTGTGCTTGCAACCCAGAAAGCAACCATATCCTGGGCTGCATGACCAGCAGGTCCAAGGAGGTAATCCTGCCCCTCTACTCTGCTCTCGTGAGGCCTCACCTGGAGCATTGTGTGCAGTTCTGGTGTCCTCAACATAAAAAAGACATGGAGCTGTTGGAATAAGTCCAGAGGAGGCCACGAGGATGAGCAGGGGCTGGAGCATCTCCCATATGAAGACAGGCTTAGAACATTGGGGCTGTTTAGCCAGGAGAAGAGGAGCTGCGTGGAGACCTCATAGCAGCCTTCCAGTATCTGAAGGGGGCTACAAGGATGCTGGAGGAGGGACTCTTCATTAGGAACTGTAGTGATAGCACAAAGGGTGACGGGTTCAAATTTAAACTGGGGAAGTTCAGGTTAGGTATAAGTTATTCCTTGTTAAGGTAATGAGGCACTGCAACAGGTTGCCTGATGAAGTGGTAAATGCTCCATCCCTGGCAGTGTTCAAGGCCAGGATGGACAGAGCCTTGGGCAACATGGTCTAGTGGGAGGCATCCCTACCCATAGCAGAGGGTTTGGAACTAGGTGATCTTTAAGGTTATCCTTTCCAACTGTAACTATTCTATGATTCTATAAATAAGTGCTATTAACAGTTACTGCTGAGTGGGCCACCAGTTTGAGGACTTGCAAATTCTAGCGTAGCAGGAAGAGACAGAGGAACTTGAATGCACTGCATTTCTTCACATCTCCAGGGACCCGACCACTGCACAAAGTGTTTCCATTTTAAGGATGGTCCAAATTGTGTGGAAAAATGTCCTGATGGCTTACAGGGGGCCAACAGCTTCATTTTCAAATACGCCGATGAGGATCGTGAGTGCCATCCATGTCATCCAAACTGCACCCAAGGGTAAGTGCCAATTCTGTCAAATGAGCCATTCTATTTACTGCTTGTAGCACATGATTATTTACATACAGCTTGGGTGGGAAAAGCACTTGTCCCACTCCTGAAAACAGAGTGTGTACAGCAGTAGTGTGACCTTTAATTTTCAGGGGTCTCATGACTTTTGGGCTCTAGTCACAAATGCTCAGCAGTTTAACAGGACAAAAGCTTAAACCCCTTCTGAAAACCACAGAGAACGGCTTTTCACAGCAGTGCTCTTAGCTTTCCTTCTACCTACCACAGGTTGTAGCAAATGCTGCCAGTGACGCTTCAGTGTAGGCCTGTAAAATGACTTTATTTTTGTATTTACTTGTTGACAGAATTCTCATCTCTGCTCCTTGCATTTGGTGAACTAACCTGGCAGCACTACTGTGAGATGAAAGTGTTAACGCTCTTTCTTTCATATGGGGACTGATGCAAAGGGTTTGTCTGAAGCCAGGCTTTGTACAGGAGTCTGGTTCTGAATGTCAGCTTCTCAAGTGTTGTCTAACTTGTTACATTTGGAAATATACAGCCTGTGTATCTGAGCCAGAATTAAGGATCTATGCCACCAATTATTGGTAGTCACATGTGCAACTGTTGTTTTCTATGGGCCACACAAGTTAAATGTTGGGAGTTTTTTGATGAGATGGTTGGTAGTGTCTGTCCAGCATACAAAACAAAGGAAGGGAAAGGCAGCCAGGGAAAAAAAGAGCAAACTTCAGACAGTGAAATAATCTTCAGCAAGAGGCTCTTATTGTTTAGCAGCTAAAATAAAGCCAGTAAATTATTCAATGTAATCTTGATGTCAACAGCTGTTGCCATTCAAAATGAGACCTTTTGCTGGTTTTGCAAATCTAATTACAATAGAGCCATTAGGGAAATGAAAGTGAGATCGCAAAGACACAGCCAGGATCTGTTACAGATTTGTCTTCCTCCCATACCCTTTAAATCAGTTATGCAATAAGAAAAATGCTGCTACTGTGGGAGAGTAAAAAGAAACAATATGAAAAGATGAGCTCACTTCAGGAGCTCTGGTCCTGGCTTTAGTAAATGGTGTAAATGCCAATTCTGATCAAGTCTGACAAGTCCAGTGGTGTATGATAGATTTACTGTCCACCCTGCTTAAGAAGTGCCTTGCAGCTCTGCTGGCCTCTCAGAAGACAAGGATGCAATACTACTTTTCATTCCCTCCTCTTTTCTGGGGAGGTCTAAGTGTTACTAATCTTCATGTCACAACTGTTTCTTCTAGTCCAGAAAGAGAGCAGTGTTTTCCATGCCTTTCCATTTTTTCATAGGCATCAGTAGGTTGCAAGTGTTGCTTGTTTTTATCTCCCTGGATAGAATAGGATCAAGAAGGAAGACTTTTATGTCTTGTAATGAAAATCTGATGTTATAGTTCATAAACAAACAGGAAAGGCATTAGGCAGTTGTAGCAGGTATTCGTTGGCAGCCCTTGGTGACAGACACAGTGTTACTTTGTTACCATTTAAGCCTTGAAATTGCAGTTATCCTTTCTTACTTTCTGCAGCTGGTAAAAGAATGTCTCATTTAGCATTGTGTGTCAATCCCCAGAGAACTGATAAACTGCCACTAGTGAAGGGGCCAAAGGTTTCACACCCAGGTTACATAGGAAAAGATGTGGTTATCTCCTAGGTGAGGGGTTATCCCTTTGCCATGAGTAAAATACTTTTCCTCATGCTCTCATTATAGAGATACTGCATCTATTCTTAGGTATATAGTTATCCTTCATAAAAACAATACCGCACCAACCCCCAAGTCTGGGTGCACTTGGATATTTTTTTCTAGTGTTCCTAAAGACTTTCTGGTGTATGGTTACATTAATGACTATCCAAGATGTCTGGGGCCAATGTTGTCAGGGGCTGAATGTGCCCACAGAGAGAAGGCAAACCCTTGCTACTTTTCTCCTTTGGTACAGAATTCTCTAGTTTCATACCTTTCCTTTAAATATTAGTATTTAAATTCCCCTCAGTCAGGATTGTTAAGTGAGATAGATTGTGGAGGGAACACATCTTGATACTTGGCTCATGACTGAATGGTACAGAGAAACTGTAATTCTACTTTATCTAGCATGTCTTTTCTCCTCTCTGTCAGATCAATTGCTGGAATAAAACTGATGCCCTCTCAGTACAGCTTGGATAATCATTAAAAAGTGTTGAGCTGTTTCAGAGCAGTGCTCCTGGTGTGGTATTATCTCATTCCTGCAGTGCTGCTCTCTTTGAATCTGGCTGTGTGCTAGAATGGGTTGTTCCCATATGTTGTTTCCAGTCACTCCTACATGTTGTCACCAGGGAAGATGTCTGTCCCATCCTGCTGTTTCCTGGGAGCATCTTACCATAATTTCATCATGGTCCTTGCAGATGATTTCTTTACACCCTAGACCATTCTCCTTCCTTATTCAATGATAATGGCTGCTTCTGTTAATAGGTGTGTAATTATCCAGCCCTGTTAATGATCTTGCATTGACTAGGAGAACCATGAAGGAGTGACTTCCTTGGAAGTGACAACTATGCTCTTGGCCTTACATCCCCAGGCTAAACATCAGATTTGGAGCAGATCTGGGGCATGTGGGACAGCTATCCCATTTAATTCAAGAGTCAGACAGCGCTTGGCACCTCCTGTTGCATAGCGAGCCAAAATGGAACATTTAGCATTTATTTATATAATAGCATTTGACACAAGTGGGAGTTCTCACTGGACACCTCTCCTCCTCATAAAGCCATTTTCTCACACAGCTTTTTGGAAGAAGTGTATTACTCTTCATCAAAACTTTATTTTCCTTCTAAGCCAAGATCAAAAAAATTATGGGAACCTTATCAACATGTGTGGTCCAGAAGGGATTTGAAGGCAGAAATACTGTCTCGCCCCTAAGGGTTAGGTGTGTTTTTAGGAAGGCATTATGAATTCCATATGAAAAGGTAGTATGAATTTAATGACAATAAACTCTGAATAAGAAACTGTTACTGTTTTGTTGATGCAAAATGTTCCCCAATCTCCTGCCCCAGTTCAACTTTCTTACTGTCACTGTTGGAATGCCCTTCCTGATAGCTAATTGAAAGCCTGGTTTTCAATTGGCTATTCATAGCAATGGTTGCATGACTGGTCATCACCACAACTACAGGTTTCCATTCAGAGTTAATCTGCTTATGCTGTTGTATAATCAGTTTTGTTTGAAATAGTGGAGTTTGAGATCCTTAGGGACGATGAGGAGGGTGCACAGGAAGCTTGCTAGCCTGGACTTCAGGAGAGCAGGTTGGGCCTTGGGATCTGATTGGTACAGTACCATGGGGTAAATAAAGCCTTGGAGGGAAGAGGGGCCCAAGAAAGCTGGCTAATAATCAAGAAACACCTCCTCCAAGCTCAGGAGTGATGCATCCCAATAGAGAGGAATGTCAGGAGGCCTGCAAGGATTAACAAGGAGCTCCTGTACAAAGTCCAACACGAAAAGGAAGCCTTTAGAGAGTGGAAGCAAGGACAGGCAGCCTGGGAGGAATAAAAAGAAACTTGGCAGCCAGGGATCAGGTTAGGAAAGCTAAAGACCTGATAGAATTAAATCTGGCCAAGTACATCAAGTACAAGAAAAACCACCTACAGATGCGTCGGGGATTAAGGGAAGGTAAGGAAAATGTGGATGCTCTCTGGAACAAAACAGAAGAGCTGGTTACCCAGGGCATGGAGAAGGCTGAGATACTCAGTGGCTTTTTTACCTCTGTCTTGACCAACAAGAGTTTCAGCCACACTACCCAAGTCACAGTGGTGGGGACTGGGGAAATGAAGAACCACCCACTGTAGAAGATTAGGTTTGAGACCATCTAAGGAGTCTGAAGGTGCACAAGTCCATGGGAGCTGATGAGATGCATCCATGGGTCCTGAGGGAAGCTGTGAATGAAGTGGCTAAACCCCTATGCATCATATTTAAGAGGTTGTGCAATCTGGTTGCTTTGAGTAACCTGCTCTAGTGGAAGGTGTCCCTGCCTGTGCAGGGGGTTGGAACTGGGTGAGCTTTAAGGTCCCTTCCAACCCAAACCATTCTGTGATTGTTTCTAATGACAAAGATTTTTGAGACTTCATCCGACTGCAAATGGCTTCACTGCTCCACATCAGTGAACAGTTCAGACACTGCCTTTCAATCCTAATGAAAATTGCTGAAAGGCAGTATTTGGGACAGAGGGGAAAAGGATTGTTTCAGGAAAAAGCATTTGCTATTCCAGTTTTTAATACTATCTTAACTTGTCATTTTCTTTCAGGGGATTATTATCTGTAAAGCCAGGATGAGCTCCAAGTTTAATGGTTTTGTATAAGCTGTATTGGACTGTTGTATGGTACTGAATATATCATTAGTAAATTGGCATGTATTAGTTAATGAGTTCATTTTACAGAGCAAACTGGGAAGTGAAGTATCATCTAGAATCCAAGCAGAAAAGGAACCCTGGGGGGTGTGCGGGGTAAAAATGTTGTGTGTGATTTTTGTCAAGAAGCTTGAAACCAAGGGATTTACTTCCAGAGAAAAAATAACTGATGACTTGATGATGCAAAATAACTTCCTAATGGCTATCACCATTACTCAGTGTTGTACTTTGCTGCATGTAATCAGGACAGCCAGTAGGAGAGCCGGAAACTGTTCAGCATGGCTTGGAATAATGGGAGTCACACCTGGATGGAGTTTTCTGTTTGGGGCTGGGAAATCCGCTGAAGAAGATGACATGTTTAAATAAAAATCAGTGGTATTTCATCTTGGAGTGGGTGAGGTCTAAACAGCACTCTCTCTTTGGATCTAAGTCCTATTCTCCAAAAGCCAGACAGCATAAATGTACAGATGTGAAATGACTCCAAGACAGTAGGTTCTTTATGTTGGTCTGCCACTTGTCTGAACTAGTAGTAATGGGTTCTCAGACCTCTAATTTGAAGAGGGCCTTCTCTTCATTTATAGCGAGAATCAGAGCTCAGCTTCTCTTGGCGTGCTGGGAAATGGAAGATCTGAACAACTTTTTTCCAGCCTCCTTCATTACTGAACTGGTTATCTGCAAATTGCTGAGAATGCCTTGAAAGGAATTCGTGCTGGATGCGTTTGAGGCTGGTTAGCATTCAAACAGGCCTGAACTCTGAAGTCCTGAAGCCAAGGACAGCTCACATTTCAAAAAACACCCGGCAGGAGTTTTCTCTATGAAATTTTTGAACTGCAGTTAAATCTTCCCTTTCCATTTATGCACTATCTGGCCACCTGGGTATTTAATGAATCCTTTTTATGTCTGCACATTTGCTGAAGGAACCCATTATTGAGGAAATCCTTCCAATTTGTGTTTGCATGTCACAGTTTTTATGTTAAAATAAGAATTCAAGTAAACAAACAAGAGGTAAGGTTCTATCATTCCACTCTCCCTGATGGGCAGGTAAGGGGAAATGGAATTCATTGAGTTTATTTTACAATAGCAGAGCAGCAGCTAATTTAAAAGCAGCAAAAGCTGATGAGTGGCAAGTGATGGTGAAGCAGAAAGAAGATCCCATGAGAGCATATTTGAACTCTTTCAGCTTTTTGACTTGCATATTCCTCTATCAAAGCCACACTAAAAAACAGAGGACTTTAAAGGAGTTGGGGATCATACCTTCAATTTTAACTACCTCAACAGAAGTGAGTTTCAGTCTACCAAAGCATCAGATCACCTGCTCTTATAGTGGACTTAAAGCCAAAGAGCCTGTTAATAAAATGGCCCTGGGATCTTAAAAGAGATAAATAAGTGGTTTAATTTCCTTAAAGCTCAGAGAGCTCAGAACACTCCATGGTGGCAGATGCAGTAGCTGGACATTCAACACAAGGGTGTCAGGTTGTCTTAACCCCTAAAAGCTTAACTTTAAGTCTCTGAGAATCCTGAGAGTGCTGTGTAAATATGTAATTGACTTGCTGTTTGAACACAGAGGACATAGGGCACCACTTCAGGTAGTGTGTGTCATGAGGGCAAGGAAAATCCTCGCATAGCTGTGTTTTGCAGTATCTTTCCCTGTGGTTATGCTTTAGTGGTGCTGCACAGAGTGATTCCCTGCATTTTTGATTGATGAGCACTTGCTGATATTTGGAGGTGGAGGACTTTTGGCAGCACCCAAGGAAAGCAGGATAAAATGAATAAACAGATACAGTTTTGCTCTGATTTTTGCTGTTGGATGTTCATCCTTGGGTTTCCCTGATGCAAGTGCCATCAGCTTCCAAAATATTCCTGGAATTGCCTAAACTGGAGCTTAGAACAGACTGAACAATTGCATCAGTTACAGAAAGCCAGAAAGTTTTGTGTTGTGCTCCTGGGGGTCTCTTCTTGCAAATGAGCAGCTTGTGTGCAGTAATCACTGGTTTGATGATTCAGACAACATCCAGCAAAAACAGCTCTATTGTCCCAACTCCCACGTATGCAGGTGAAACCTGCCTTTGAGCCAAGATATGTCCAACCCTAGAGTGCTGTTGCTGTTAGTGTTCCCATTGCAAGCTTGGTTTTATCGCAAGCTATAATTTTGTAGTGACTTGGGCCTCTCTTGAGAATTACAATTCAGATTTTGTCACAAAGAGGGGATTCCTGCTGCTGGGATCTGTAAATAACTAATTTCTCTCTTTCTCTCCCTATTTTCAATTTGGATTTGCTGCAGGTGTATTGGGCCACGTCTTGAGGACTGCATCGGCCTG
This sequence comes from Agapornis roseicollis, assembly GCA_002631895.1. NCBI lineage: Eukaryota > Metazoa > Chordata > Aves > Psittaciformes > Psittacidae > Agapornis > Agapornis roseicollis. Next base: position 99,344 of record NDXB01020221.1, on the reverse strand, counting down.
ATGGATAGGTACTTGCTGAGTGATCGTTCCCTGTGTGTCTTCCATCTTCCACGTGTGGACAAGGGCGAATGCATGTGCATGTCCTTGTGAATGGCAAATGACGTCTTTTGTTCTGTAATTGCCTGCAGGTGTAGAGGTCCCGCTAGTCATGACTGCATTTACTATCCATGGACACGACAGTCCACTTTACCACAACATGCTAGGTAACATCCACCACTTCTCCATTTTTGCACACAGGGTTACCACAGGAATGTTATACTATCCAGTTTGTTCAGAAGCACAAATGACAGGGAGAATATAATTCGTCCTGGAGTGAGATATGAACATCTAAATTTACTTTCCCTTTTGAAAAGCCAATTCAGTATCTGAATTGTTCAGGCTGATTAGAAAATGCCTTTTTTTAGGTGAAATCAATAAGGATTTAATTCTGGCATTTTCTGCAGACACACGTGTTTCTTGGTGCAATTTTACTCAAAGTAAACATGGTGAAAACTGGCTAAATTGGAATTCACTCTTTTCCCTTTTTATTCATTTTTTTCTTTAAGGCAGTGCTTAAAAGCAAATGAAGCTTTTCATTCCATGCTTCTGTGGGAAGAAGTAAATGTTTTGGCAAAACTTCATTTCCTCCTTAACTCAAACAACACTATTATTAAATTGGGTTGGTTTGGGGTTTTTTCTTCTTTCTTTTTTAAGAAAAAGAGAAATCCTAACCTTGCATCAGGTTTTTTTTTCTTTAGTAATGAGGACACCCAAAACATTGCAGTTGCACTCTGCACTCTTTTTCAGTTGATGTTCGTTCAATTCAGTTGATGTTCGAATTCAAACTGGTTAGTATGACTTCCAGGCTTTGGGATTATTGGCCTGAGCTCAGACTGGGTGAAAAATAGATCATTTCATTCAACTTCACTTCATTAAGGATTTGATTTTGGCTGTTTTCCTTGTCTTTAAAAGAAAGATTTTAAGGTGCTTTTCCTTTCTAGTTGTGTGCCTAATGTGAATATTCTTGTTTCTAACTGCTGATGGAGAGCATGTTTAGACTTGAAAACCAATATAAATGCTATCAAATGGTATGCTTGTATGAATCAGTATAGTAAATCAGCATCAGTTCTGACTTAATCCATGGACCCAATGAAGGCGGCTTTGAATATTTCAGTGTGTTGTTTTGATATTTCTGGTCTGGGATATCCAATTTGAGCTACTTCTGTGAACGTTGTCATCCAAACTGAGTTGCCCAAAATAAGCTATTGGTTCTAAAGGTCTCCATTTGCACTTCATTCAAAGCACAAATACAGAACATGTAGTATTCTAAGTTCAAGGGGCTTACTAAATGACAGAGAGCAAAGGCCATGCTGAAGTTCTTTGTTTTAGTAACCAATTTAAAAACAAGTTGGATTTTTAATCAGGTTTTGAGGGAACATGAAGGTCTTTTTATTAGGAAGACAGCTTGCTGGGTGTAGTGTAACTCTTACAGCATGCCAGGCGGCTTGCTCTAGCTTCCTCTGTTAGCCCCAAAGCCAGACCTTGTTCACTGAATTCAAGTAGTGTAACTCCAAAACTTATCTTTGAATGGAAAATGTTCAGGTAGGAGTAAAGCCTCCGAAGGTACTGCCAAATACCCTCTGAATTTGATGGAAAGACTCCTGTTAATCACACTGGATGTTAGATTGGGTCGTGTATTTAAAAGTGGAATTAGAGGACTGGAACCTCAAACATGATGGCACAATATAAAGTGTTGTCTAGTGGGGTGCCAGGTTTAAGCCATGTGTTAGCAGGCAATGCCTATTTGGTATTTTATGTTGTTTAAATGGTGGGGTTTGTCTCCTTGGATTCACTGTCAAGGTTCTAAAGCAAATTATTAAGGGGGAGAGAAATGGAAGCCATTGTTTTATTCTCCTCAAGTGAATGATTTCCAGCTCCATTCAGTCAGAGGGGGAAGAGCCTCACATGTTTCCTTTACATCTGATGGATTTTATTTTGTTTTGCTCCTGAATTTATTTTAGGAGAATTACTGCACTATGTTTAAATATCAGTATATATGTATTCTGTCATTTTTAAGCCAAAGAAGGAAATTTCATACCTTTATTAGATAAGAGAAATTGTGCTTTCAAATTCTTTTTGTGTGTGTCTGAAAATGCTTTGTTTTGTTTGGGCTAAGAATGGCCAAAACTGCACTGGCAAAGTGATGCTTTTATTATGTTAGGGGTGTAAATCAAAAATGGATGTGTTTCACTTCAGATAGAACCTTCTTCATGCCCCTTTAACAGCTGTGCCCCCTCCCTAGGCTTCCAGACCTTTATGTAATTAATAGTTAGGTTTACCTTTGTCTGTTGACCTGAATTTCTTCTACTGATGTGAACTAGCAGTGAGTTGAAGGGCAGAGCTTTCTGCTGTTTAGGCAGCTGGAGGTGAGAGCAGGGCTCTAACCGGAAACAATGAGATATTTCTCATCTTCACCTATTTCCATTTTCATACCAGTGGGGCTCTTCTTTCCAGTTTTGCAGTTTGCAAATTGGTTTTGCCATGGTCCATTGATTTGAGGGCTTTTGTAAGAGTCTGGTAGAATAGCAAAGGGATTCTTACTGTCTTGTTTAATAAAGATGAATCAGATGTGCATCACATGGCGTGTTTTCCAGGTGGCTGGAGAAACTCCAGCTTTTCTGCTTATGTTTGGTCCCTTATATTTTGTAGGAAAAAAATTCTCACCTCTGGTATTGTATGTCTTTCTGCATAGGTATTTGGGGTTTTTAAAGCCTGCAGCTTCAGTAGAGTTCTGTCCAAAAGGATGGAGGAAATCCTTTGCCTATTTCCAGCTCAGTGCCATGAATAAAGGCTATTTTATCCCTTTTCCTCAAGACTACTTGATAGATTTCATTAAGTGACTGCTAGGTTATTTGTTGGATATCACGTGCCTCTTTTGTTTCTGTGTGAGGACCCATGTTTGTTTTCAGTGTGTTGAGCTTATGTTCACAAAGGCTTTCACTGTATTCCTAACTGCCAGGAAAAGTTCAAACTGTAAAGGTGTAGGAGTCACAGGAGAAATGAGTGCCTCTCCTGCTGCTGGTTAGTTGCAAATCCTGCTTATTGTTATTGTAGCTTTTGATTTACTGTGGTTGAAATGATATGGCAGAAAAGCCTTTCCTCACATATGTGACATACTCTATACCATGTTTAATGTGTATCGTTCTTATCGCAGTGTTGTCTGGTTGTAATTCATTTGAATTGTGGAGTCAGTTTGCTGAGCAGGTTTGCTGGCTGACCTCTTCAGGCTGCTCAGATAACAGAGAGGCCAGAAGGAAAGGGACGGGCCTTGCCAGCAGAGAATGCCCCATGCAAGGTGACATGTAACTAATGTTTCTGCTTCTTTGTTGTCCTTTCTGTCTCCTTCCTTCCCTGCTGTGCCGAGAATCTCAGCTCAGGGAACAGAGAGGAGACAAGAGCCTTGTGTTGCAGCTTTTCTAGCTGCTCATGGCAATTCCTATTGTTCTCTGCCTTTTGGGGGTCAGAGGAATAGGTAGTAGATTGTTACTTTAAGAATTCACTTTGGGTTCCCCTTACCCAAATTTCCTAGAAATCACTAAAGCAAAGATGAAAAGCAGATGGTGGCTTCAGTTTCCCAGGGTACCCAAAGGAATTAGTCGTCCTCCTTTCCCATCTCTTACTAGAATGACACTCCTTGTTCTGGCAATTGTAGATGATGGCTTCTTCAAATACCTGCTAGCTCTGGAACAGAGAGCAAAAAGAGGAGTATGCCTGCTTCAAGGGTTTGGATAAGCATTGTCTGAAAAGGAGATTGAAAAACAGGAAAAGTACTCTGCTGTTCATTAAGAAAATGAGTCTGGGCAGTCATGAAAGGCTGGCTCTTCCACACTGCTCTGCTTCCAAGTCCACCAGAAAAGTTTGGCTATCTCTGTTCTTGAAGCGAGGCTGTAGAGAAAGTTTTTACTTCAAATATGGATTTTTAGATGTGTTCATCCTTCCTGTGATTCATTCAGCTTAATACTAAGGGAGAAGAGATCATCAAAGGAGGAGTGAAGGTTCCATTTTCCGGTGAGTGAGAGATTGCAAATCTGAGGATGTGATCAGAAGCGTGTGGTAGATATGACAGGAAAGAACTAGCACCTTGATGTTATTAGTCTGAGGAAGCCGATGTCTCTCTCTTTATGCCCTAAGAAAATGTCATTCACATTTCCCTTTTAACTAACAGAAACTAATTAGCCAGGACCACCATTGTCAAGTGGTTACATAAAATGACGTGTAGATGTTAGCTCAAATTAGTCCTGATGTGAGCTTTATATCAACAAAGGACATCCTCTTAACACATCATCACTTCCTAAACAAAAAAAGGCAGTCTTTATGTACTGCCTATGTGTACAAGAGCTAATTAACAGTAAACCTTATGTAATGCAGGCAAATTCTTTCATAGCTGTTTTGTACCCTTGCACAGTATGACTTCAATAGAATTTCACAGCAGCTCTGAGTAGATGATGGGGAAGGGAAACCACCTCTAATAAACTGCTTATGTTCATTGCTTTTATGGCACTCTGTTCCATTGCTTGGAGGAAAGCGTTCCATATGCTCTGTATTTTTATAGATACAATTATGGTCATTCTGGAGGGGAAGAGGAAGAGAATCTCTCTATAAAGTAAGAGGAAAAATAGGATCTAAGTATAAACTAAGCTACGTTACTTGATTGGTAAATGATGCAGCTCTTTAGAGACACTTAATATGGAGTTTTCTGATGCTGTATTAGAACTGAGCAGTGGAAGAAACAGATTTGGGTAGAGCTTACACTTCATCTATTTAGGACATACTGATAGAAAAATTCCTGTTCTATGTGAGAACTTGCTGCTTCTGAACTGGCTCTCAAACAGACCTTTGCTGTGGGCACTTTTGTTGTCACAGCGTTTGACTGCCTGGAGCTTTAGGAGGAATACAGTTTAAATTCCCCTGTGATGTGAATGGAAGTAACTGCAGTGATTTCTTGGTCTCTCCCACTTTTCACAGCTCCCTCTTAGTGAGGCTGGTCTCCTTAGGAAAGGGGCTAGGTAAGGTTTTCCTTCTGCTGTACAGATCTGGCCACAGATAAAAAACCTCATTGTATTGAAACTTCTGTTTGGAGAGATTTGTGTGGGATCTCTGAGGGTTTCCACTTCATCAGCATGGCTGGCTGGTGTTGTCTCATAGTATGGAAGGATTTGGTAGATTCTGCTGGTATAAAGAGAAATAAACTGTTAAGGTTGGAAGAGTGAAAGAATTCGAAGCAGTTGTCATGCAAGAGCTTTTTAAAATCTGGTCTGTGGCTTCAGTAGTTGGAGGATCTTGTTGAGTGTGCAAAGGACAGAATAAGGCCAGAAATCTGGTTTTTCTAGTAGTTTGTTACACAAAGAGTGAAATAAGAGCAAAACACTCCTGCAGTATATTGAGATTGTTGATACTTACAGACCAGTTTCTCAGGAGAGTTTGATGGGTTTAGTGTTGATGAAGTCCTTCCCCTTTATGGCTTGAGTATAAGGTCCAGCTTGATGAGCTTCATGCATAGGTTCAGACCCACTTGAACAGCAAGCTTCTCAGTGTTAGGAAGCATGTCATGGAAAATATACAGCATGAACTAAACACCATATTTACCAAGCACTGGAGCTGCAAAATAGATTTTCAGATACATTTAGAATTAGAAAATTATTTGTTTCCATAAAACTAAATTATTTGTGCTGTAACAATGAGCAGAAAAAATAAGTGATTAAGCCAGATGTGGTAGGTCACTGCTGAAGGACAAGAAGCATTATGGAATGCAGTTTGCAAATGGACTGTTAGAATGGAAAGCAACACAGAACCCTATAACAGAGGTTACTGCTTTTATTGCTCATCAGGGTTTATAAGTTTTGCCTTATGTGTCTATGCTGGTTTAGCTACGCAAGTGGTTTATCATGCAGAAATAAAATGAAGAAGTGACCTTATTATAGAGCAACAGTATATAGCTCATCACTCTCCAATGGGTTTCTTTTATGACTTGAAATGAGGATTTACTTTCGATTTAATGTTGTTATAAATTAATTATCTGTTATTAAAAGTACATTAGCGGAGCTTTAGAAATATGTAAGAAGTAGTGTTGTTTAAGCCGTAGTGAATGATTCCTTAATAATTCATTAATATTTAATATACAGTAAATCAGAATTAAAGCTTTCAGCCTTACTTCAGTCTACCTGTGTAATGCAGGATTTGTCACTCTTTTGTATGTAGACCGTGGACATGACAAATGTGTTTGAGTTGAGCCAAGACTTAATTCTCTGTGTTCTGGTTTACCCACTATGACGTGTCAGATAATAAAGGAGCTGCAATTCTAGTATCAAATGGGAAGCTCTTGGTTAGGGTTCTTTAGAACAGTACACAGGTAGTGGTGTGCTTGTGTTGTGTGCACACACTCAAACCTGCTTAATTAGATCTCTTCAGAACAAAGTTAGTATGTCAAGCCACGCAATCGATCTCATTTGGGGTTGGGATAGATTTCTCCTTTTCTGGTATCTATGAAGTGATCTTGCCAGAATATTCTCTCTTGCATACTTTTCCATTGCCTATTTAACACCAGTTAAATTTGCTGGAATGACTTGATGCTGATGAGAATTTGTACTTGAACTCTGCAATTGCCATTACCTTTTGTTTTACACACAAAAGTGTGCGTTCTACTTATCAGTTAATTTGCAACAGTTTTACCAGCATTAGATTAAAAAGAGCAGGTAACATTTAATGCTGATAATACAGTTCACAGGGGATCTTTTCATTTGTTTTTTGCAGAAATTGAAATGCCAGCTTTGAATTTGATAAGACAGGGTCCAGTTTTATCAGTGTGTAGCCTGCAAGCACAAGGGTAAACCTGTAAAACAAGCTATAGGTTTGAAGGAATTAACAAGTTCTGTCCGTTGGTGCCACGTGTGGGAAGTTGTACTGCAGCAGTTACTAAAGGTGGAAGCATTGCCACTAATAGCAGAAACCATGCAGGAATACAGTATTAGTAAATTGAGCCATCAGACCCAATTACTTTATCTTACTATAATTTTTTCCTGTCACACTGTAAAGGGAAGTAACAGGGTGGGAAAATGTCATGTGAATTTTGTGCCTTTGGGCTTTTTGTATGAAGGCTTTCAAATAACTACATTCAAATTGTAGTGGGAAAGGGGGCCTAATACTAAACTCATTTCCCATTCAATGCCCTCTCTGCATTAGTTCAGCTTACTTTGCATCTCTTTTCAGTGAAACAGGTATTTTGCCTCTTCTCTGCCTCATTGTAATGGTAGTGGATAGAGGTGGACAAGAATGTAGACCCTGTATCTTCAGAAAGACTGTTTCCTCAGGACCATATGTGAAACGGGCTGTAGGGAAGAGCCACCAGCAATAATTAAAGCTTTGCACATTGTGTCTTGTAGTGAAGACGTCTGAGGTCTCAAATAGCTAAAGCCTTTTTTGGCTGAAGATTGAAGTGTAGAGCCTGACTGTAGATGGTACTGGTCTAGCAGACTGAACAGGAGGGTTTGGTGTGAGCTAATGAAACGGGTCAAATCTGAGGGAAGACTCATGTAAAGCCACAGAATGCCAGTGCATTATCTAATGAGGATTATGCATGCCAGGAATGATTTTTCCTGCTAATGTTCCTTTCTCCAGCACTAGACTTGTAAAATCAAGACTGGAACTTTCTCTTGCAAGCATGATGGATCTGAGCCAAGCCTGTAGGCTGTGTTGTAGGGATACTCAGGCCAGAGGATTTCACTGGTTCCTCAAGTGGTTGTTTACAGTGTGTGACATAGCACTTGCATGTCTGAGATGATAGTTTCCACCTACAATCAGCTCTTGGCTCATGCTGCAACATTAAGACCCAGGGTTCCTCACTTGAGTTTTGCTTCCTAGTACTGAGCTGGACACAGACAAGCAAATCTAGCTGCTAGATACTGGGCTTTAGTTTCTGTCAGCTATGGTGAGGGACAGAGTGAGAGTTCCACATGACTTTCCTCGAGGCTTCTATTATGCTGGCTTATCCTTGTTGGTTAGCAGTTAGAATTCTAAGTTGTCAGACTGTCCTTTGCTACAGGAGAGGAGAAACTCTTTCCAATCTGACCTGTTTGACTGAACTGGCTTGCATTTGTGCCTGTATTCACTCAAATGAGATTTCTTTTGAATAAATAGGGTAGCATTTTTGTGTGTTAGTGGTTCATCATTTTTATTTGGTATCCTACAACTGAAGGCAAATTGTTTCCCATTCCTGTATTTCTTCACTAATGATGTAAATTCAAAGGTCAAATCTGTCTATCTCTGTGGTGTTCTCTAAGCCTTAGATACTAGTGAAGTACTGAAGTATCTTGTATTGTTCTGCTACGCGGATTCTTCCTTTTCTTGTCTTTTCTTTCTCTCCCTCTTATTGTCCCTCCCTTCCTTTCCTGGAAGATGCTTTGGTGGAGCCATGTCTTTGGTCCTGTGAAGTTTTAGAAGGCACAGTATCTAGATACTGGTTTTATTTGTGTGTTACCTTTGAAAGTGAAGTTTTCAGTAGCGAGGACAGTACTTTTGTCATAAAACTTCACACTTTTTTCTATTTGAGGTAAAGTTTTGATGACAACACAGTGGTGAGCAAGCTCTTTTGCAGACATACTGGCTGTTTAATCAATAGAAGATAATGCAAGTAATTTATCTGTTTTTCTGAGGTTGAGCAGATGCTTAAACAGGCAAGCAAAGGATGAGGATAATGTGAAAACTGGGTGCTGGCTAGTTCTGATTGAGCTTTTCATTGGCATAGAGTTGTGAGGAGCTTACTGTGTATTTGTCTGGTTTGATACATCTCTCGACAGTTTGTAATAGTTTATCCTGAAGAGTTGGGGTGTTTATGCAGAAATTTGAGAACGGATTCACCCTTGTCATCAGGACGAAGGCCAGCCTTTGGTTAAACATGGTCCAGGCATGATATAATCCCCCCTTTGTAAATTAGATGTTTTTGTGGTAGTAGTTGCAAGAAAATGGTCTGAAATGCAAATGACTAAGAAGTGTGAACCATTCCTTCAGGTGATCTGTCTTAGACTCCCAATACCCTGCCTGTGACATAGCCTGCCCTCTTACAAACACAGGCCACCAAAGCAAATGTACCAAGGTGTTACTTAAAATGCTTGCTTGGTTTTTGGTTACATGTTTGTAAATTTACTCGCTGCTCAACTTAACTCACAGCTGTCTACTTGTAGTGAACCTAATGATGTTTAGGTATGTTACTGAGATTAAGTAGCACAGGTAATTCTTTGGAGGCATGGTCTGTGAAGCAACATTGGTATAAAGAAGTGACAGTGGAAAACTAGAAGCAAATAAAAGAATAGAGAATGTGGCTTTAATTAGTTGTTACCATTTGGTTTGTGCTAGCTAAACAAACCTGGTTAGAACCTGGAGGCTTGATGTCCCCGTTGCTGAGTATAGTCTTAGAAGTCATGCTGAAGAGGAGATGGGACATTGCAATCCCTACTGTTGGCAATATAGCATGTTAGTCTGCAAATTAATCTGACTGGGAGCATGGACCATGATATAGAATCCTGCAGGCTGGTTGGTGAGAAGCAAAGAGACAGCAATGCCATGCTAAACTGGAGGGGAGAGGACTGACTCTAGTTGAGCATTTCAGCAGTGTGACAGTGGTCAAAGCGGTCTCTTCTAAATTCCCAGCAGGCTTGAATCAGCCTGTGGGGTATTTTCAGTTTATTTCAATGGGCTGTATCAGTGGACATTACTTTGAGTGAATAACCTTCCTGAAAGAAAATATCTGTATTTCCTTGCCCTTGTCTGATGCAAGGAAAGAAAACACAAGTAGAAAGTATTCCTGCATTAAAAATGGGCCACTAGTTGTTAATATGCGTAGTCACAATCACAGTGAGGATAATAGACAAAGAACAGATTGAAGGGATAGTGATCTAGCTTTATAATAGTCCCATCTCCTGTAGATATGTCTTTCCCTCCTTCGTGGCAGCAATATCCTCTGCATGTAAATGACGTAGACGCAGTTCAGTGCTATCTCACCACTGCAGCTTTGTGTGAACTCCCTTTGCTTTGATTTCCTGGATCAACCAGTGGCTCAGGCTCCAAATTCCAAACTTTGGGATGTTTGAGTCACTTTTTTATCAAAGGATTTTTAAGAAAAGGGAGCTCTTTCCATTTTCAGGAAAATTCTAGTGAGAAAAAGGCAATTATTAAGAAAGCAAGCCAAAATTATAGCTGTAGCAGTATGTTTGTGTGTATTCTTTCTAGCTGATTTCATCAACTTTTTCATGCTCCCTTCTGATAGAGGCAGGAAAAAAAGATGTCTGAGCCTTCTCTCTTCTGTTTTTCTTGAGCCCTAATGAGCTTCAGAAGCTGTGAAACATAAAAGCACAAGAAGTCAGCAGGACCCACTCTCTGCCAGAGAGGTTTGTGCTTAGGTCTGGAGGTTTTGTGGGGTGGAGAGAAGGGAGGGGGTTGTGGCTGAAAGACGAAGAAGATGTTTTAAAGCTGGATCGCCATTTCCCCAGATGCTCAGCATGCTCTGTTCTGGGAGCTGAGCAGCTATTGGGAGAGGAGGATGTAAGATGCATAGAAAAGGCGGTATCTGAAGTAAATTCTGGAATGTTCTTTCATACTGAAATTTGGGAGAAGGAAGAGCTGTTTTACTAAATGATCATTTGCCTTTATGTGAGCCATACTGTACTGCAAAATAATCATCATGAAACAGCTGTTAGAGAGTCTAGGTTACTCTGAGCAGTATCCTCACCATGGACACAAGCTGTTTTTCTAATCAAGTCACATCTGTGACTATCAAGATGATAGGAGGTTGCTGTGTACATAGACACACAAAAAAAATCCTCAGCAGAGCTGAGAGTAGAAGATGGGGAAAATATCCACAAAGACTGGTTTGCCTTGGCTCACTTGCAGCCAGTGAAGTGAAATAGATTCCTTTGGGTGGCTGTGGGTACAGAGGAGAGGAGTAAAGGTGAGTGGATTCAAGACTTCTAAGTTGAACCTTTCTTTTCTGAATGACCTGTAGGGAAATGCTGGCAGTGGCATGATGATTAGAACAAAGAGGAGTTGCAAGACGCACCAGAGTTTCTCTCTGTTCCGCTTGGTAACATTAGAACTACTGGGAGATAACTGATAAGCTAGGGACACAGAAGAATTTTGGGGCATATTATTGTAGAGGAGATGATCCTGTACAAGCCTTGTGTCAGAAGGAAGACCTCAGTGTCATGTGATGTATTTTTTTTCCCCCATAATCAAATGGGATTTTATAATGGTTGGTATAACGTGTGTATAGACATTTAGACAGAATTGTGTCCTTGTAATAGAATAGTGATAAATCCAAAAACGGTATCAGGCACACTCGGAAAGAAATTCCTTCTACCCCCCTAGTTACATACCATTGCTTTTCTTTGATATTTATGAGCACTGACTGCATTTATTCCCTACTATGCTCCACAAAGATAAATTCTGCAAATTTAGAACTCAAATGAGTAGCTACAATATATGTTGAAGTTAACAGCATCATGGCCATTACTAGTATTCCAACAAATGTCTCAAATGCTGTATTTATGTATACATTTATACCAGTGCAGAACAAAGTGTTACTGTCTGGATTTAGGCTTTGAAGGAAAAAATGTTAATCAGATGTGGGTATAGATGAATGTTTATAATACATGCAGGATATATGGGGGCATATTTCTGACCACATTCCTCCACAAATCCTCCATGCATTCTAACTTTAGTCTCAAACATAGGTCCAAAAGATGCTTTAATTACCACTACTTGTTAAAAACCCCCAGAACAGCTGAAACCCATGTAAGCTGTACATTTACCACAAAACAAATGATTGTATATGACCAGAAAGCTTAAGATTGGAAGCGTAGTGTGGCAGTTCCGTTCTCATCAGTTTGTCGTGTCCCATCTTTGTTTTGATGATGTTTGTGGGGTTGTTTTTCTTTCTGCCAATATCCAGTGCTGAACCTTAGCCTGACTGCTCACGCATGTGAAGAGGCTTGTTCTCCTTGGTGAGGTGGCTCATGGGAGTCTAAATGCAGAGCAGGACCTGAAAGTGGTCCAACAGATATTAGGGCTCTTTTTAATGTACAGAATCTCTTCTTGCAAAGGAGAAGCAGAAAGTCATAAGACATTAGAAGGAGGAAATCCAGGTCAGAATTTCAGAGTTGGTCACCAAATGAAAAGTCCCTAATGTGAAATACTCCTGGAGATCCTGGGTATTTGGTATGTTAAACTGCTCAATTTCAGCAAACACTTAACTCAAGTGAATGACAAGCACTTTCCAGCAGTGCAATTTGGAAAGTGTTTGTTATTATTAAATAGTAGAAGGGAGACCATAGTTATCCTAAAAGGTTTCCTCCTGTTGTTTAAAGTACTCCCAAACATCCCTTCCTGTTCTCTGTTCTTTGTTGTATGAATTATTAAACTGAAGTGAATTTCCCTCCATGTCCTGTACCAAATATTGGGTACCAAGAATTTTAGAGAAGGAAGTCGTGAATGTCTAATTCATCATGAATATGTGTTCTCAGAGATCTGATTGTTTTTCCAAACATATCCCTATCTATGTAGTTGTTAGTTAACTGTAAAGAAAAACCATCATGCATTAGGCTGACTCAAGCTGCCACCTGAAATGTTAGTGAATGCCTGTTAATGCAGTAGTCACTCAATTGTACAGTCACTGGTGGAGCAAAGCTGAGGAGGGAGGAGAGGATGTGTTTGAAATAGTTTCTGTGCCATTTAGGCTCGAGATCAGCCTTCTGCTTGAGAAGATGTGCAGAATGGAGGGTGAAGGTAATTGGCCTGCCAATGTCTGCTAGAACATATAATAGAAACCAAAATGTAGCAGCGAAGAAAATGTTATCAAAATGTGCCCTGAATGCCTGCTGCAGAGTGAAGGAATGTTCTTACTCGGTTTCAATAGCCAATTTTGTGCTAGGGTTTGTATTCCCTATGTGACCCAGCTCCCACTGAATGTTTTGTCTCCCTACTCATTTAATACGGACACTACCTTGTATTTCTCCAGCTCCTCAAGCTATGTAACCCACTGTCCCAGACTGTGCTGCTCTGTCGTACTTTGGGATTTGGCAGTTAATGAATAGAAAGCAGCACCACCAGGCATCTCCCGGCATACGATACCATAATGTGCTTTGTTTCTATTTGAGAAAAGCAGGTTTTCTTATTAATAATTTCATGTACACAGTCATAATTCTGAAACCAGCTCACTGCAGCTGGTTGCTGAGAAGCAGGCTGACTTTATTGCTTCTAACAGGAATGCTTTATGCAGAGAGAAACTCTTTGAGCTAATGTTGATGGGTTTAGTTTCAGAGCAGTCCATCAGCACCCATGATCATTACAGATCTAGTTGTCTTCGTTTAAAGCAAAATACTACTCTTCCCAAAGAAAATGGGAAATATGACAAGTTTATAAAAAGGATTGTTCTTTTACTTGGTGAACTGGGTTCACCTGCAGGTCCAGTCTGGTGCATTTAGCTGCCTTTCTGTCACAACTAAATCAATTTACATTGTATTGTTCCTGACTTGGCATATTTTACAAGGAACACTAATCCATTTACTTAAAGCACAAGCCTCAAAACAAAGTCACTGTGCAAGTTCTCAACTGTCTTAAATATTTTGATGTATCCTAATAGTTGCTCTCAACAGCACGTCTTGGTTACTGGTACAGTAGAAGGGGAAAGGGCATGCGCTGCCAATTAGAGATTGTAAGTCTCAGTTCTGCGCATGTTCTTACATGGCAAAGCTGGTGAAGAAACTTTGAGCATACAGATAACTTGATTACAGTCATCTAGAAATGTCCTTAAATACTTACTTGAGGAAGGCTTCAATGTATATACCAGTGTGGGTGAGAAAAAAGCAATTTTGATTCTAGATAGTGAAAACACTGTTTGATGTTTAACTGCTGAATGGACCTAGACATTGACTGCAACATTATGGTCATATAGCGTGTTGAAAAGTTACGGCTAAAACTGCCTGCCACCAGAGTTTAATGGCAGCTCGTTGCCAGTACAGTGGCATGCAGTTTGCCCACATCTAGGTTAAAGTCAGAATTGATAGTAATAGTGAAATCAGCTGGGAGTTACAATTGTATTTACACATGATAAAAACTTCTAATGTGCTTATAAGATGTTGACATTTGCCAGTGTTCAAACAGCCTCAGAGTAGGTGTATAAAGGAGGAAGGGAGCCTTGTTCTTGTGAAAGAAAAATTGAAAGCAAAACACATCTTAATGTGAATAACATTAGATGAGCTCTTCCCACCCCTGGGGAGCACCGTTTCATGAACACTCCGGCAGTTGTGGTTGTAGAGCTCTGCCAGGGGAGTGCTGCACAGCGGAGAGAAGCTGTTAAAATGTACACAAATATGCTTCCCAGTCTGGTTGTTTATCTTGTAGATTTTAAATACTAAGATTACAATTCCAGGATTAGCAGAATCCGTTAGATCTCAAAAAGTGCAGCTGCGAAGTCGGCTGAACTCCCCACTGCTGGAAAGGGGGAGGGATGCAGAACATACGAACTGTCCATCAGGAAAAAGTCATGCGTTGATTTACGAGAAGCAACTACTTAGCACATATTCAAGGATGTCATGAATCCCATTTGGATCTATAGATAAAGATGTGGAAGGTCAAGGCAGGAACTTAAAGCCCTCAAACAACTCTGCTTCAAAGCTCAATTTATTTACTTACTGTATTAGGTAGGTTAAAGCCAAATGTACAAAAGTGAGTGTTCTTTCTCAGCTTCACTCCATGGATCCTCATTCTCTTTCCTTTTCCCTTCTGCTGCACTTGCCAGTCAATGGTATGAGACCATGTACTCATCTACATCAGTAATTAGGCTTTAATACCTGGTCTCAAAGCACCATGGGAATTGCAGATTGCCTTGGAGTGGATGGAATGATACAAGCCCCTCTGCTGTGCATCCTTGTTCATCTTGGGATACTAGCTTAGAACTTTTTGCCTCAATTGTGGTATGTGGGAATGGGTGTTGCATGCTTCTAAACATGAAAACACAGTACATGTTCAGAAAGGAATATGCATTATTCATTTCTCATAGGGGAATACTAGAGTCTTCCTTGCAACTTTTTAGCCACAGATACACAGTCTCTTGCTTAAAAGGCAGGACTTTTCCCATATTGTGATTGGTTTTCCCTCCCACTGCCTCCCCTGCTGCACCTTCTACAGTCATTAATGGGGTATTCTGTCCTCAGCTGAGTGAAGCAGGGGGGAACAGCGAATTAATTCTGTGGGGCTGCATTATGATTCAGGGTCATATTTCTTGGACTACTCAGTCTATTTTGCTGAGCCTGGAAGTCCAGAAATGGAGATTGTTTTCATCCTCTGGGGTAGGTTTTCAGTGTTTAAAGAGAAGTCGTGCCTCTATCAGGAGTTTCCTATTGGGTTTGTGATGAAGGTGAAAGAAATATGATTGAGGATTGACTTTTGCCTGGTCATTATTTGTGCTGGACTGATAGGGAACTACTTTTCTTTGCTTGACTTTAGCCTTGCTGAGCCTTAACAGACAAATGGGGCCTCTTACTTTTAACAACACGGGGGGGAAAGAGGGAAGGGGTAGTGAAACTTTTGTCTCTGCGTGAACATTGCTCCTGTTAACTTTCATGGAATCAGTTTTAAGAGGACAATAGTCTGAGGTGGGCAAATTGCATTCACAGAGGTGGTCTGGGACCATAATGAAACTGCAAGTGGCGTAATCCCTTAATGTCCTGGAGATAAGGAGATTCGTGTGTCCAGCTGTATGTGAAGCTGAACCCTTGATAGGTGCATATGCAAAAAGAAAGAAAGGATTGGATTAAAAAAACAAAATGGAAGACAGGTTTTGCATCTTCAGCAACATCTCTGATCAGTGCCACCTTGCAGGGATCCCTGATAAACAACCCTAGTAATTAGGTAAAAGAAAGGTAAACAGCATGTAAATGATGTTCACCAGGGGATTAAACAGAAGACACTGCAAACAGGAAGATAGTAGAGAAGTGATACAACAGAATTGACAATAGCAGACTGAAAGGCAGATTCAGCCTAACAAATGTAAGGAAAACTAACCCAAAGGTGATAACACCTGAAAAACTGGGCTCGGAAAATAATCCATGTGTGGTTGAAAGAAACAGTGATGCCAAAACCCACTGAAGGCAGTGACTTGTCATTTGCTAGTATAGCAAATAAAACACATGGTTGTTGACTTTGGGGCTTAGCTGAGTAGCAGAGTGAGGAGAAGCTGCATGGCATACAGTCACAGCATCATCCATTGTGATATGTGTGATGATTTTTATGCAAGGATAGTGGACTTAGGAATGAAGGCAAATGATCACTGTTTGAGTTGAAAACAGAACTTTTTCTGTATTTTAGCTATTTGTTTAGCATTTAAATATGTTTTTTTCTCACCTGCTGTATCATTCCTTTTACACTCCTGTTTTAATCTTGCTTAATAGTGTGTTCAAAGGGTACCTTCTGAAAATTCAGTTCTAATGCAGTTGCAGTGTATTTCATGTTAATGACTAAATGCCTGTTTGGTGAAGGGTCTGAGAACGATTTGCCCTTTTTCATTTGACTACTAAAAAGATGAGGACTTTCTTTTAAAGTCAGCGAGAGGATCACGATGGATCATAAAGCTTCATCTTGCACTCCATAACAATAAAAGGGCTGCAAGGAATGTGTAACTTCATTTTATTTTCTTCACTAGATGTTATGTCTCCTTTGGAACCATTTCCTTATTATGGCCGATCATGTAAATATTGTTTGGAATGTAACTATTTATTTTGACAGCTGTTATGATTGTTATTAATATGCACTTTAAAGCCTAGGGATCTCCTGTCTGTTTCATCAGTCTGTTGTTTGGTGATGTTAGTATGATTGCTCATACAGCATTAAAAGAAAAATCCTCTGCTCGAGAGCATTAATCAGTATTAGCTCCATAGAATCTTTTGATGTCCAATGGTTTTGATAATTGCCTATTAAATTGTTTCTTGCATCAGCATCATGGAAAGCACATGCAAATGAGAAGAGCCAGGTCCTCTAATTAGAGCTTTGTACTCAAAATGAGCAGAGTAACCAACGTAATTAAAAGGGGTAATGTATCTTAAGGCCGAAGTAGGTGAAGGGGGAGTGTCTCTGCCTGAGGAGTAGGTGATACCGAACTTGTATTTCCCAAACATCATAATCAGTTTCACAGCCAGACAGCATCTGGCTTTCTTTATTTGCAGGCTTTATAGTTTCCATCATAAAGTCTTTGAACTGTAATAGGCCTTGCAGCGATGTGTAAGGTTAATGTGTTTTCCCTGGGCAAACATAATAGTGGTACTTTAAGCACAGTGCCTTTAATAAGTAGATGTGGGAGTATGAGGCTTTGTCTCTGTTAATGTGAAGTGAGTGACACAATAGAATTGGATCTGGAGGATGAAATATGTAATGGTCCTAACATCTAGGCTATGTTTGCTGCAAGGGGTATTTCTTTGGGTTAGCTGTAGTCTGATCCTATGGACTTTAATGCCAGTTAGAGGTTGGAGCACATTACGTGCACTCCAGAAACATATCTTCTGGTTTCTAGCTGAAATGTTTCCAGGCTGTCTGCTTTAAAGACCTTTCTGGAACAAACTGCAGTGCCAAAGGACAGTTAGGACAGTTTAGAGATGGGCTTCAAAACTGTACTCAGTGGTAAGCAGACACCTTAATATAGCAAACCAAGTTAAATGGCACTGCTTCCCACTGCTCTGCTTTGTGGTAAAGTGTAAAAAGAAGAATAAAGAGTCAGATAATTCAAATTACTATTTCTGTGGGAGAGCCCTTTAAAATTTCAGTAGCTGTGCGGTACATTTTTATTAGTATGCCATAATGTATCTTTCATCATCACTCAAATAACCAAGGAAGGCTGTTAAAGCATAGCAGTGATATTTCCAGTCTTAACAGTAGTTAACCTGTTTCCTGTAGCTACCAGGCAGTGGTTTTGGCACCGTTTATAATCTGCAGTTGTCCTGCTGTCTGTTTTTACCCATCTTTCAGGCTATTGTCCAGCTGCTGTTGGAGACATTTTAAATGCTGTGAGTGTGTTTATGTTGGGATGCTGTGAAAACGCCTAATGTAAGTGTCTGGGTTGGAGGACTCTGCCACTCTTTAGCGATAAAGTGGGGAGAAAGAAGACTGCATCAGGGCAGCTACTGCTTCGACTTCTTCAGAGGGAGCTTGCTTCTCTCCCCTGACTGTGTAGGCGGTCTCCAAATGTGGGCACCTAAGGCAGAGTGACTCTCTGAGACATTCTTTTTGCTTTGTGCTTATGTAGTGTCTACCATGATGCCAGCCTGCTAGATCCTAGCACTATGGAGAAAAACAAATTAGTTGTAGCTCATGCTGCTCAATAGCCTGGAAAGCTGAAAGGAGTAGTGGGGGGGTGACAGGTCTTGTGTTAGAAGCTGAGCCTTGCTTGGCGTTGTTCACAGCAGGTTTTTGGCCCCAACACACCAGTCTTTTGGTCTGGGATTTGACTGTGCTGAAGAGCCACAGCAGAGCCAATGGGTGTAATCGTAACTCCTGACCAAACTGTTGTGTGTAATAGTAATGAGTCCCAAGAGGGTGTGTGGTTCTAGTCATGAATTGTGTTGTTAAAATGTAAATATCCTCTACTTGAGTAAGGTGTATGAATATGACACCTCCAGATAATGTCTGTGAAACACCACGTTTGGAGTGGCCTCTCGCTTCTTCCATACTTGGAAAGGAATGTGACAGTGGTAGTTAGGGTGTTTTTCAGTAGTCTGTTTTCCCCTAAATCCATGAGTTAACAGAGATGGAGCCAAAGGGTAAGCATTGCTAAGGCTCCTTGCAGGAAAACTGCAGCTACCCGTGTCCTCACTTTGCCATTGCAGATTTGTGTTTACCATCAAAGTGCATGTTGTCTCTCCTTGTCCACACGACTCCTCACATGTGCATGGTGGTTTGAAGAAAGTAGAACTGGTGTATTGATTGAAGACTAGAAAAGTAATACCATATGTAAATGTGTTTCCCTTGATTTCCTATTTGGACTGACTTAGAAGTCCTGGTCATAAGGCAGTTAATAGGCGTTCCAAGTATTGTGGTTTATGTACCCAACTGTTCTTTGGTCTCTTGCTCTACCTAAAAGTAAAGTCTGTGATTCTGATTGCTAGAACCCCTCTGATCGCTGCGGGAGTTATTGGTGGCCTCTTCATCATCGTCATTCTGGGCCTGACATTTGCGGTGTACGTTCGGCGCAAAAGCATTAAGAAGAAGAGAGCACTGAGGAGATTCCTGGAGACTGAGGTGAGGCTGCGTTTGAAGGGATAGGTAGAGCTGTTCTGCTTTTCTGTTCAAGATGCTCAGTTCTTCAGGTTCTGCAGGACTAAACTGATGGGATGAATGAAGCTATTTAAAGATGGTAGTTTTCGGTACATACACAGATTCATGGTGTCTAAAGACCAAAAAAGATCCACATAATCACAAAGGCATGTTCCACCAGATTTCTGAATTCCCATCCTGCTCTGAGCTGAACTTGTGTCAGTTCATGATCAGTCAAATGAACCTGGCTCATTTAGCAGCTTCTTTTCCAAGGGTTCTGCTCACGCTCATCTCCACTGTAGAGCCTGGAAGCAAATGATTTCTGCATCCCCAATCTGTTTGTCCAAGTATCTTTATACCTAGGTAGAATTTATATTGCTTGCTACATATTGTTCAACTGTATAGAAAGCTCAACGGTGCCTTGCCTTTGTACCAGCCGCTGCTTAAGCAGAAATTACTCTAAGCATTTGGGAAGTACTTACTTTGAAGTCCAGCTCTCAGTCTCTGTTTGGTCAGATAAAAGCTGCAGCTGACAGTCGTTCCTGGGGGACCGAGGCCTTCTACTGAACATGTGGGAAAGTTGTTGTCTTGGCTTAGAAACTGAAGATTAAATCAGGAGAATCCAGAGACAAACACACAAGCAACTGTAACTTCAGCTAAAGTTTCTGTTTCTAGCTGGGGGCTGTACCAGACCTATTATTTCATGGATCATTCTCCTTAAAACTCTACAAGCACTTTTTTAGATGCCCCCAGCACTTCTCCCCGCTATACCTGTATTGGTGGATAGTGGCACAGAAGTTGTTTTCACCCTTCACAAACTGAAAATACAGACATGTGCTGCCAGTCTGTCTACTTTCTTTCACAGTAAACCTTCTTTCTTTCATGGTGTAAATAGTGGGCATCTAAAGTAGGAAGGAGGAAAGAGAGATGACTCTAAAAAAAGCCCAGCACACATTATTTCAGTGATAACCTGACTTGTTGCTCTTTGGTTTTGTTGTTTTCTTACCCTGATAATTTCCAGGTACTGGTATTTTTAAACACAACTTAGTCTGGTCAGTTAATTCAGTAGTTCATGATGCTCTGCCATGGAAGCAGTTCTCAAACTGCAGAGGATAGTGAATTGAGTCTTGGAACCAGACAACTTTGAAATGCTGTGGGGGTTTCAAACCAATTCAAGTAGGAGTAGCCCTGAATTGTTTTCCTTCTCCTGTAAAGGAAGAAGCTATTTCTCTTCATTTAGAGAATTGTCCTGTCCATGTGTATTTGATTTCTTTCTAAAGAAGCGCTGTTTTTCTGGCAGAGGCAGTATAACGTTGAGATCTGAGAACACTTTTAGCTGACTGTGCCATTGTGGCTCATTTGAAAAGTTTCTTGGGGCATCTTGAGCAAATAGTTTAATTGTGCATTTTTTTCTTCAGCAAATTAGTGCCTGTTATAAGTTAATGGTCTGCTATAAGATGTTTCTTTTCCTTACAGCTGTCCTTCTGTGTGGTGTAACAGAAGTTCCCTTCCCCAAAACAGAATAGGAAAATGATGAGCCATTAAGTCAGGACTATTAAAAAGAAATATGGCCAAGTTAAAAGACAATAAAATGGACAAAACCAGAATGTGGTGCACTGATAATAACTGCTGTATTTCTGTCACGTAGAAAATATTTATCCTGCCTCCATTAGCAGGAGTCCTTGGGTGTGTTGTTGTGACACCAATTCAATTTCCAGTTCATAATGCCATCATGTAATTGTGATGGAAATTATTACATGTTGAATGAGAATTTTCTTTACTGCATCTCTTGGTTTCATAGATGAGAAGTCCCTCCTCAACTGATAGACCCCACCATTGTCTTAGTCCAGTACTTAGTTGAATTGATTGTTTTCAGTATAAATTTCTGATGGGTTTTGAAATATTTAAGACAGTTGGATTTTCCTTCATAGCTTGTGGAACCCTTGACTCCGAGTGGCACAGCACCTAACCAAGCGCAGCTTCGTATCCTGAAGGAAACTGAGCTTAAACGAGTCAAGGTTCTTGGCTCTGGAGCCTTTGGAACTGTCTACAAGGTAAGAGTGTTCACTATACAGCAGTGAGTTCCCTCATGTAACTTTAAAACAGTCAAGTTCTGCGAAGTACCCTGTACTGTGATGGGTTCATGGCTCTATGTATCTGGGAAACTCAGGATAGTGGAGTTGTGTGGTAGGAGCTCACCTTCAGGCTCAAATGTTGGCTTCAGTTTTTACCAGACATGCAGAACATGGTGAGAAAAGGAGTGTCAGCCACAGTCATTCTTGTGTGCAAGAGGACTATGCAAGCTGGGCTGTCTTGACACTAAAATGCAGTATCAGTTTGTCATTCTGTTTTTACATAGTATCTTTACAGTACAGTGTTGGAAAGCCAGATAAACTTTGTCTGTTATTTCACAGGTACCACACGGGTCTTGTAATAGTAATGACACCTTGTAAAATAACACTGTCATTAGCTAAACTGTAATACATTTTGTTTCTTCCATTTAAGTAGAGAAGATGAGTTAGGTCAATGCAGGAACCTCCTGTTCCTGCATGATAACATGACCTGTAATAATCAGTTTTGAGACTTTCCTAATGGGTTCCATGAGTTTAGCATCAGAATCCAGATAGAAAGTCCAGATATTTAGCTTCATCAGAATCAATAGTCAGTGGAAAAAGTATGTGTATTGTTCATGTGCTGACATTACTCTCTAGGAATGTAGAAAAGAAAATCAAGGGGACCTGGTGAGGATGCTCACAAGATCTTTCATTTTACATAAGGGTTTACTTTTGCTGTAAGAAGTTACTTTGTGGGATTTATTATTTTGGAGCTTTGTGTGTTCTTATTTCTGAGGTTCAAAACTCATCTGCATAATGTGACAGAATGCATCAAAAGGAACTGTAATTCTGAATGCAGTTTTTATGACTGTTGTTTTAATAGCCTTCTGTCATCTTTATTTTTTTTCCTCTTTCTAGGGTATTTGGGTCCCTGAGGGAGAAACTGTAAAGATTCCTGTGGCTATTAAGATCCTTAATGAGACCACTGGTCCAAAAGCCAATGTGGAGTTTATGGATGTAAGTAAGAGATGATCAGTGTCTTTCAGTGCTGTCTGTGGGGTGAGGAGCTGTCTTTCTGTAGTGCACAGAGATTGTAAGGAGGAATTTTGACCTGTTTTCTTTCCTCATTTAAATAGTAGAAGTAGGCTTGTGCACAGGACCAGTATTGTGCTGATACTCAGTGAGTGCTCCAATATCATGTCCCTGCAAAAGCTCAGCTGTTTGGTTTTTTGTGTATTTCCCTCCTTCTCTTAGTCTTTGAGAAGCTGTCTCAGTATTAAAGCATATCCATAGCATTCTCTGTTGCAGCAAGTTCAAACAAGCAAACAAAACCAGCCATGCAAGGTTACACCTCAGCTGCAGGTAGGTCAGTGCTGCTTTTCTGAAGCTGTAGAGCTCACCATGTAGGTAATCTCTTTCCAGAACCCTGGGCTACTGGGGTAAAGTCAGTACCATGGTAATGAAGGGCTGGGTTTTTTTACTATGCAGGTGTCATGGACCCTAAGATGCCTGGGATTTTCTTTGTAATAGTCTTTCCATCAATGGAAGGCTGAAACTCCTCTGATACTTTATTTTCCGTGGCAGAGAAGCTGGAGAAAAAGGAGAGGAGTTGTTGTAAGGGAACATCTTACCATGTGTGCGAGTCTCCACTGGTGCAGAACTCATAGAAACAGAAATTTAGCCTCAGCTTTCTTCTGCTTCAGTGTTCCTGAGAGCTAAGCACTGAGTCAGGAGCTGTCAGCAGTAGCAAAGCATATCAGTGAGGAGAATGCTGGATTTTTAAAGGCCCTTTGCTTTCCTAATGTGAAATATTGCTAAAAGGAGGTCAAGATCATCATTTTCATGAATGGTCTCTGTTAGCACAGTTTTTAGCACAGTGTCAGGGTCAGGCCTCACTGACACTGTGAATATGCATGTCCCATTCAGTGACATTTTTGGACAAATCATGGACATTTGTACTTTTTAGTAAATCCCTCTTGTGAGCTTGTAAATTGCATAGGACTCACAAATCTTGAAGATACGTTCCACGTATAGGCTTATTTTGGTTAGCATTAATGAGTGTAAACCACAAGGAGAAATGTACTCCTGTTATAGTCTGTTCTTCTGTCTAGAAATGGATACAAATGGACACTTATGGATTAGGTATTTCAGACAAATTACCACATGCGAGCTCTTAAGCAATTGAACAAAGGCTGTACAGAGGGAGGTATTTCCTTTGCTTTTCTACAGAGCACTGCACATTTATGTTGATGGCATTCAGTAATCATTGTACACAAATTTCACAAAAAGAAGGCATTTTGGCCTTCTCCAACAGGAATGAATTGCACTAAAGGGATAAAGAGTATTAGATGTTTGCTTAATGGAAAAAATAATGGTCAAGAGTATTGTTAATGGCAGAGCTGCAGAAAGAGGAGAGCTGATGTTCAGCATGTTTTGAAGTGAATATGCGGAGAGTGCAAGGCTGCTGGAGGATCCTACCAGCTGAGAGGATCTG
Source organism: Agapornis roseicollis (assembly GCA_002631895.1). Classification (NCBI taxonomy): domain Eukaryota; kingdom Metazoa; phylum Chordata; class Aves; order Psittaciformes; family Psittacidae; genus Agapornis; species Agapornis roseicollis. The sequence goes on along the minus strand of NDXB01020221.1, from coordinate 75,470 downwards.
ATCCCTGAGCTGATAGAGAAACAATAGTAATATCTTCTCCTCTGTTATCGATTAGCCTTAAAGCACTCTACAGGGAACATCTAAGCTCCTTGCTCAGAAGCAAATTTACTTGTGTGAAGGTCAGGTTGATCTGCTGACAGAATTCACTGGACCCCATTTCCCTTGAGTGTATGCATCATAACAGCTGATAAACGGCTCAGAAATGAGGAATATTTTTTGGACACTCCAGGGAGTTCAGCTATGTAAGGTACACCCACACTAGGAAAGGTTTCTCTTTAAATTAACAGGTTCTCATTAGTCTCTGACCTTGTTGTAACAAGGTGAGAGAAGTTAAAGTTATTTCTTTATCCCTAGAGGTTAATAATAACCTAAAGAATTGGATTTCATCATTAGTTGATAATGACAATAGGAGAAATAAGATGTTTTGTATCAATGCTGCATTTGATATAGGCACAGTGGTCTAATAACATCCTCTGCTAAGATGATTTAATTTCATTCTTTTGAAATAGCTGCTCAGGCAATCATTCATACATTCCTGCCATCCTCACCTCCTAACCTAGGCAGTTATTCCCTGAAGCAGCCCACCTTGTTTTAAAGAGAATGATCGATGGCTTTAATGTGACTGCTCCTCTCTGTTCCAGAAAGACCATTATGAGGGAAATTTAACCGTAGATGTGAAAGCAAACTGCAGCTGTTAGGATTGCAGTAAAAGTGTTACGAATAGTTGCTGTTGGTTAAAAACAGCTGTATCAGATTTTTTACAGGTATTGAGGTGGTAAAGTGCCATTATGAACATGGTAGGGGTTGACTCTTAAGTAAGTGTCTAACATGTTGGTTGTGAATAGGAAGAGGAGGTTAGAGGGAAGCTGGGGTTGTTTACAAGTCACACCTTGACTTTCATATGTTGGACTTGCCAAGTACAGGTGTATTTTGTCAACAGTTAGTTCTTACTCGATTGTGTATGTCCTTGTACTTGCAAGTAAAACTTAGCAGTACTTTTAGAGAGGCTCTGGAAAATACAAAGCTTCCTGTAGCCAGTGGTTTGTGTACAGAGAGTACTTGGGATGCTTCAGCGTCTACAGAGCTGATGTAGATGTTAGTGGCGTTGTCTGTAGGGTCTGGTTGAAACTTCTAATGTTGGCAGAATGTAAGTCTAAAAGTGCTCTGTGAGCTCCTGAAATTCTGCTAAATGTTATGCTAAAAGAGTAAAAAACAACAATTTGGCTACTGGGCTGTCATTTCAGCATCTTGAACATCTACTAATGGATCTGTAATGACTATAATGATATAATGCATGATGTTAGCACCTGCTATGGCCAAACACCTCCCACCTTCCTTCCATCAGGGGATGATGAATTGGCCATAATCAATAAGTACTATTTCACTGTTTGGAATTTTGACTTGGGGAGTTGCAGCAACCTTGTTTACCCAGCTTTCTCCATGCATTCCTAGCTCGTTCTTTTTCTTTTAACTTGCTCCCTGCTTTCATACATAGCTTTTATCATTGTAGTAGTCTGTGTCTGTTACAACAATGCAATCCGCCTTCTTCAGGATAGAAGCAGAAAGTACATGTGGGAAGGGCTGAAGGACTTGGGAGGGGAGCTTAGTCTGGAGATGGCAAGGCTCAGGACCTTACTGCTCTCTTCAACTGCCTGACAGGAGGTTGTAGTGAGGTGGGGTCAGTCTCTTCTCCCAGGTAACAAGGGATGGGACAAGAGGAACTTGCCTCAAGCTGCCCCAGGGCAGGTTTAGATGGAGCTGAGGAACAATTCCTTCCCCACAGGGTGCTCAGGCATTGGAACAGGCTGCCCAGGGCAGGGCTGCAGGCACCAGCCCTGTGAGTGTTCACACAGCATGGAGATGAGGCCTCAGTGCCATGGGACAGGGGTGGCTTTGGCAGTGCTGGGAATGGTTGGACTGGATGGGCTTAAAGGGCTTTTCCAACCTGGTTGATTCCATGATTCTGTGACTTCTATGGGCTTGTTTTCACCATGCAAATGTTATTGCTCCTGGTTTGTAAAATGGAGGTTTGCTTTTTTTGCACATATTTCTGAATACATATTATTTCTGTAACCATTTCACAGCCTAAAGAATTTCCCCTCGGGTGTTGCAATGGGTAGGTGCTTAAGTTGTGGAGCGTAGTTTTTCTTCCTTGGCTGCTCACACTTCATTGCCCCCAGGAAGGTGCTGAAATTGAATTGAGAATAGAGTTGTTCTTGCTAGTGTAGGAGGGGACTCACCAGTGTCCATGGGGGGGTGCCAGGAGAGGAGGGTGTTCTGCTCCTCACGTTAGGGCTGGTAACAGAATATATGAGGGTGCTGAGTTTTAGGGAGAGAAGAGGCTTGTTGTGGGGAAAGAAGGCAAATATGCAGCTAAGAGGATACTTGATCGTAAAACAGGGACTTACAAATTCACTTGTGAAAACAATTTCCCCTCCTGAGCCTCAAATTGTGTGGCTGTTACGATTGATTGTCTTAACAAGTCAAGTAGCCATTGGCCTGATCGGATGGTTTAACATTAAACCAGATGCTTGACTGATAATGTAACACATTTTGAAGCCACACTGCAGTTGGGAAGCATAACAAACCGTTTCTTTGAGGCTGAAAAAACCCCAGTTAAACTAACTTGTCATGGGGAAACAGACAATTGATGAAGGCCTTTCCTCTGTAGCCCTCTAAATTCAGATGTTTCCAAGAAGTAATCCTGTGAACTGTGAATCTGTCCAGGGTTTTGATCCACTTGCAAGTTTAATCTATCCTCTCTGAACTTAAATGCTCCATTATCTGTTAGAAAATAATTAGAGGCTGCAAGCACAAGTCAGCATACACAGAGTTCCTTGGGAGTCCCTGAGCTCATTGAGATGAAGACAGCTTGACTGATGGTGGTCAGCTGATACTGGGCCAGAAGCTAATAATAGAAGGCAGTGCTGCTTAGCTAGGTGAGAAAGTTAACTTGGGAAAAATTAAACTGAAGGGTTTGGGATTTATGGTTGGAAATAAATTTCCCATTCTCATTTGTTTCCTGGTAAGAGAGCTTCCAAGGCAGTTGGTTTCCTTTATGGTTTTATAATTAAGATCTAGGGGGCTTCTTGACTTTACCTGGACTTACTGTAGTCCCCTGCTGTCTCTAGGAGCAGTGCTCACTGTGCAGGAGAGCATTTGCTAAGTGAAGTGCAAAGGAAGTAAGTGACGATGACCTCCACCAGGTGTGCAGCAGACAAATTAAAGCTGCCTATAAGAGAATGATACCCCTATCTTTCTTTATGTCTGCTTAATTGATTGAATTACTAAAGCAGTCGGATGCCTTGACCTGCCAAAAGGAACAGCTTTTCCTAAATTGCAAATCTGTCTTAGCAGTAAAGACAAGTCCTCAAGACCATTGGCATTAGGCATAGGAAGGTTCTAAGCTGAAGCTGTTGCTTTCTCTGGCCCCTGGTGGCTTTCACATTGCCCCGGGGAGCTCCCTGCGGACACTGTGATGTAGTTTCTCAGTTGACAGATGCATTTACACTGAGTGTCCTTGGAAGATTCTGCTGTCCATGACTAGGTAGGTGACTGGAGAAATATTTTTGCCAGTCCTTTAAATTATTTTCCATTCCTTTTATACATTTCCTGCTCCCTAGCCAAGTGTTTGACCCAGCTCTTCCACAATCTGTGTAGATGCTTCTGAAAGCCTGAGAAGACATTGCTGCTAACAGTAGCGAGATCCAGGCACCCCAGAGTCATTCCACTGGCAGCATGGCTGCTTGGGAAATACAACTGAGTTAATCTTGAACCTCCATTTAAAAGGCAGCTTTAGGATCAAATAAAATCCTTTATGGCAGCAGTGAGACTTTTCCCTATCTTCTTCTGCTGTCGTTTTTTGTAAACATCCTCCCTTCTACCAGGCATCCCTTTAAAAATATAGCTGGTGATGAACAGCAGCGTTGCTGCCCTGCCTGGCAGTGTGCTTCATCTGCGACTCACACAGGTTTTCTCTCCATCATACGAAGTTGCTGGGGTTCGGTAGCAAGGGCTGACCTAACTCATCTGATTGTAGACTCCTATTTGTGCAGTGTCCCCTCTTTCCTCCTACTTAGGCTGTAAGTGTAGCCACTTAGGAGGGGAAACTGTTTGCTTGTCAGTTCCAGGCACAGAAGCTCACTGTGATTGCAATTACAATTTCCAGCTTGTCCAGAGATGCCAGAAATCAAGCTGTCCTTGAGAGCTCTGCATACCATTCACAAGCCCCCAGAGTCATCAGCCTCTGCAGAAGCTGGAAATGTGATCACTGCTGGAGGCTGACTGCTTTGAGTCATCCAAAGATTAACCATTTCAAGGCCACATTTGTGTTAGTTCCATCCTAAGTAGTAATTTTATGTGTTTACATCGGTAATTTTTCCTTCTGTAGTGTGCTAGGGTAGGATGTGCATGTGTGTCAGGTTTCCCTATGTAAGAGCACGTGGCTGTACAGAGAAAGTATATACACAGAAAGGATGAAGTACAAGCACAGCCAGCCAGCACAGTCTGTTTGGAAACAATTCTGCAGGCATAACACAATACTGGAAAATACAGTGAGGGAAAGAGAGTTTGCCTGCTGCTGGTGATGGGGAAATCTGAGCCCATTGGAATCAATGGGAGCTGTGAATTCTGCAGTACCAGGACTTTACCTCTGGAATCATTCTTCCAAGTCTGCCACAGGTTTAAGGGAGAATCACATGCTTTAGTGAGTGACTGCTGGTATAAGATACTCCTAAATGAGTTCTGAAGTATATTGAGAAGCTTTTTGTTGATGGCAGTGGCAGAAAATCTGAGAGTTTGTATTGCATTATGACTTGGAAGCCCTGCATAAGGTTTGGTAAATCTGTTAGTGGGGAGATCAGGAAGGAGTGTTAGTTTATTCACTGGAAAACACAGCTGGAGATTAATGGAAATCACTACAAATCCTAATCAAATTCAAGATGTAGTTTTGGCTGTAAAATGTTTTTGTGTGCATATGAAGGAAACATTTCAAAATGCCATCTTATATCATGACTTCTTTTTAAAGGCATGAGGTACACCAATAACATGGTTGATGCTTGTTGCTTTGGAGTGCACATTTGAGCTTCGTTACTGAAACATGAAGTTATTTTCTTTGCTGTATGTGTTATTGTTACAAAGGTCAGGATCTCATAGCTGTCCCTTTTTTCTAGGAAATTGAACAGGCAAAAGATGGGAATACTAAAGAAGATTAGGCAGAGAAGCAGTGCTAAGAGCAATACAGGAGAGTTCAATTGGGAGACTTAATCGGAAGCTCTTGGGATTTGTGTTTCCATTATAAGTTTTCTGTTGCTTATGATACTATGGGTCTCTAGTTCTTGGCATTGTGCTTCATGTTGCCAGCCTTTACTACATATTTTAGGTCTGGATCTGAGCAGGAATGCTTTCATCCAGATTCATACTTACCCAGGGCTTCCATGGATCTGGATGTGGGCCTTTAGGAGAGCAATCTTACGCACTTCACTAAAAAATTCTACTGGATACTGTAATTTGGGGGATTCAGCTTCCAACATGGCAGTGCCTCCAGGTGCCAGTCTTCTCCTGTGCAAACCCAGTGGATGATGTGATTTAAGGCAGAGGGGGAGATGTTACCTGTGCTGGAGCAGATCCTGCTGGAGTGCAGCAGTGGAGGTTATAGCTGATGGGCTTGTAATAACACACAATAAGAAACAGCCTTCCTGAAATGTCAGCAGAGTGACTGGGATACTGGAATTCGTTGCAGAGTTGTTGTGACATTCAGATGCAAAATGCAGAAATGAACCTGACAAAACTTGGAAAGATGGAAGATTACTGAGTAACGCTTGGTATGTTATGAGAAGAAGCTGACACAGATACCCAGTTTTATAGCAGACTTGGGCACACAGAATTGGGCCACTAGTGCTGACTAACCACTAAAAGAAACTGAATTTAAGAAGCCTGTATTTAAGAAACTTCATACTGCTTTGTGGTTTTGCTTTGTGCCCCTAGCTCACATTAGCAATAGAAAACAGGCATACGTTAATGTTTAAGTTCCTAAAGGGCAGTGCTTATGCCACAATGTTGCCACACTGATAAAAAATGCAGGGTTTTATGGGACCTCTGTTAATAAAAAAGAGATACTGTTTCCACAGGCTTAACTGTAATGCATCCCAAACAAGCCATCACTAGTTCAAGGTTAATGGTGAACCTAATGAGGTTTCAGGAGAAGACTGAGGAAGAAATGTCTTGATATTTAAGTCAGCCGTAAAAATGCATGTATATGCTGGGTAATCATTTCTGAAGTACTCTTGTCTGTGATTTAGTTCAGTGCCAGATGGATAGGCTATTACATCCCAGTTTTTTCATGAAAGGAGACTGATGGGGCTGTGTGTGAGCTCCAGCACATGCTGCAACTCACAGATCAGCAACAATCCACAAAGTGAGCAAGAGCAAAGGGCCCTGGAGGATCAAGGCATTGTATTTGTCATACTTGGGTTTAAACTGCCAAAGTTCTGAGTCAGCTTAAGAGATATCAAGGGGGTTTGTGTTGTAGCGAGGAGAAACAATCCAACACTGTTTTATACATACAAATATACACACTGTGTCCATTTTTAATAGACATTGAAGAGTACAGAGGCACAGACTTACTGGAGCTAAACTTGAAGTATCACTGTTGGAACATCTTTTATCTTCAAGAGACTGTAGTTCAGGATACTCCTCCCTTAGTGATTACCCTTAAAAATTAAGTGTTTTCCATATGTCAGTGCTGATCCAGACACCTCTGATACATCAGCAACTGTCACAGATTAATAAAAATTAAATCATTAGCATCTGTTCATTAATATTCTGCGTATTATTTACAAGTGATAGTCAGCTGTCCCTGTTGCTGCTTGCCACATGGATGGAATGGAAGAAATAAGACAAAGAAATCTGGTACATGACTGGACTGCTGATACTCTTTGTCATACTCTGTTGCTACCTTTTAGACTTCACTGCAATAACTAGGACAAACAGCTAGAGCTGAGGTCACAGCGTGACTGGAGTCCACCAAGCAGTAATTGCTGCTTTGAAATGCTTGGACCTTCTACACTGAAACTGTAGTTCCAAAAGGAAAAGGTTTCACGAGCAGTATTTTCTGTATTAACTTTGGTATTGCTTCCTGTTGTAATATGCAGCATCACTTGAACCTACTCAGATCAGAAACCCTTTGTGCTGTCAAACACGGTGAGCTTCTCTCTGCCTCGAAAGGCTTTCAGTCAAGCTAAAAACCAAGAGATAAAGTGTAGAGAAATTGTTACTTTTATTAGACCCACTTCTAGATGGGAATAGAATCTGAATAGCAATGCAGTTTTCATCACCTGTAAGCTAATTGTTTATTGGGTTCTTTATTAATTCTTATTTTGAGTCATGTTCTGGTTTTGAATTGGCATGGAGTGTTTGCTTAGAAAAGCAGATACTGTATGAGGTTTGTTTTCAGACAAAACCGTGTTACCTACTTACCAATAACATGTCTCCAGTCGTCTTTTCAAACCCCTCTTGTTAGCAGTCAGCACCTTTCTCCAAGTCAGGTATTTTAAAGAAGTGGATGACACTTGAGAGAAGGCAAATTGTGTATTAGCAACAGAAGAGAGAGAATAGATAGGCTTACCTCTTAGTTACTTACAAAGTGATTACAGTTGTGTCCTGAAGATTTCTGCTTTATACAGAATATCAGGTTTTTAATTACATGGACAAATACGCACTGTACAAAATAGAACTGCATGGGTTTCAGAGAGACCAGGGCTTGTTGTTATCTTAATGCTTTACATGACAAAAGATACAAAAATGTTTAAGCAAACACAGCAATGTAGATTTTTGAGCTATGCTGAGAAATTGCAGCTGTGTTGGTTTTGCTCAGTATGAGCTTCAGAGGCATTCCTTGATCCACTTGCATAGGTAAATTCTATTACATAGAGCACTATCAATGCAAAGGACATAGCCAAGTTAAGGTAGAGTTTATATGATGGATATGTAATACCTCAACAAAGTAGAACGTGGAACAGTTCCCCAAGCTTCAATTTACTGAGTGGAGGTAATGTCAGTGGATAAGCAACCTCCAGATTGAATCTGTTATGCAATGTTCCTGGGATTGAGGCTGTTTGGACAGGCAGTGTCTTTCAGTGGAGTTCGGTAGGATCATTTGTATGTGTATATAAAAGCAAAATTTAGCTCTTTGTATGTTTTCTAATGCCAAGCAAATTGTTGTTCTTCAAAATGAAGTGTTGGTTTAGGTCAGTGGCTACAGTTGCCTCCTAAAAATAGAAGCCCTCTGAGAAGTTATGTTAGTAATGAAAGTGTTTGGAAAGAAACAGGGTTTGAAATGAGGAAAGAAAGTGTTTTTTCTTGGTTAAATGTTTTCTTGGCAAGATATTGGACAGGTATTTCTTGGTAAAATACATTAATTTGCAGCAATGAAAAGGATGAGTTTCTGCCGAAGCTTTTCAGCAGGAGATAAATTCCAGTGAATTCCTCAGCTAGGAGATGTTTCAGAAATATGATAGTGATTGAAATACCTGTTTTGTCATTTTCTGAATGAGCTCTGGTGGGTTTCTGTTTTGAAGCCATTGGTTGTTTCACAAGTCAGGCTCTGTCTATTAGGCAGGAATGCTGTCAAATCCAAATTGCAATATTACATATTTTCATGTGTGATTAAGTTCTGAACAGCAGGGAGAAGGAGTGGGGGGACTGGGCACTTTGGTTTTAGCTGAGTACAGGATGGGGAATGTTTTCCAGTGCTGGGTCTTGTCTGAGGAGCTGAATGCTGTGTTCTGCCTGATTTTAAGCAGAGCAGAGAGGTGCTTCTGGTTCCTCTGTGACTAATCTATCAGGTGAGAGCACAATTTACATTCTTGACAGTGCTGTCATTCACATGAGAACATAGATCGAGTGACTCCAGACTACCTGAAGTTATTGGTGTCATGGTAGTGACAGCTTGGCAAGCTCTCAAAGTGTCCCAGAGCTCCAGAAAGGGTCTTAAACTACACTGTGTCAACGTAGACATGTTTCTAGCTCAACTAAAACTTGCAGATCAGCCCTCTGGCCTGCAGTTGAGCTGGGGCTGGAAAAGTGACTGACACTCACTCTGCTTATGTAGCCAGGGGTTCCAGGTTTTCTGATTGTGCTTCCTTTGCCTGAAGTTTCCCTGGCAGTGCCACTTAGAGCCTTTTTTTTTTGTTCTCTTTCCTAGACCAGTGGCTGTTGAAAAGCAGATTCACCCCAAGGTCAGCCTTGTCAAAGTTTGCTGTAGGAAATGCTAGCAAAAGACATTTGGGTTTTGCCTTGTACAGTCCTTTTAGTTGAATGATCTTCAGAAGCTCTGGATCTCGATACCACGTTCCTGGTATGATTGTGGTAATTCTCAACAGAGAACAAAAGTATAACATAAGTTATTATTTTTCCCTATTGATATCACTCTGAAATTACAGATTATTTATGAAATAGGCATTCCTGCCTGCAATACTGCAGGTTTAAGTGGTGCTTGTCCTTAACTTTTTGTTCTTGACTTCTGTGCTTCAGTGAGATCTTGTCTTTACAAGAGTGTCTACGCAGCCACAAAGACAAACTGATAAATACAGTTGTATTTATTGATTTGTCTGAGGCTTTTGTATTGGAAGCAGACAGTTGGCCCCTCATTCGTGCAGGTTTGTTCTTGGAGTTGTTTAGCTCACCCTGACAGAAATCGGACCTGAACATGGCCCCACATCGCAGATCAGTCAGTATTTGATGTGGAGGCTATTGCAGATGTCAAGATTTTATCCACATGAGAAACAAATTTATTATTATATTGTTATATATGTATGTATTGCCCTGACAGTAGGTCATACACAAATATTAGGGATGGATATGAAACCTTATGATTCAAGCATAAGACAAGGTTTATAAGACCCACCATATGCCATCCCCCTCTCCTTTTGCCCCTTCCCAGAAACGTGTCTGTACAGAGGCAAGGGATGTGGGCTGCCTATGCTCTTCTTTTGCACTGACTTCCTGAATTCTGACTGTTTTTCAGAGCCAGGGTACTGAACTGGGTGGGCTTCATTCCATAGGTGGCCATGGAAGGAGATGGAGGAGCCATCCCGGCTTGCAGCCACTTGCTCATCCCACCCAGCCCCAGCAGGATTGGGGAGAAAACAGGAGGAACAGGAGAAAATCCTGCATCAAAATATGCATAGGGAAATTGGTCACTATTAACTGTCACAGACAAAACTGGACTTGGAGAGTTGAACTTATTGCCAATTAACATAAACATTTAATAGCTAACTCAGCAAACAGAAGAACCCAATCCCACATTAAAACGTCTGTAGAAAAACTCCACCTTTCTTCCCCCTGTGCCTGGCCCTACTCCAGTCAGCTGTTCCTGGCTGATTGCTGCCTGCAGCAGCTCTTTACAGTTCAGCCTCTTCCCTCTGTAGCACCTCTGCTACTCAATGCTCCTTATATCTGCTATTCTAGCAGTGTCCTGAGGCTGGGCGGGATCTACCCAGCAGCAGGGGTAAGGACCACATCACTGGATGGAGAAGGACTCGTCCAGGATGGAGGTTCTGCCATGGCAGGTGAAGCACAGGGCAGAGCTCAGCTGCACAGCACTTGGGAGAGATGATGTAGATGGGAGGTGTATGAATTTTGGTGGTGACAGTGATCTTCTTTCAAGCCTATTTCACAGAGGTCTTTAATTTCCTCTTTGGGAGAAGAGTAGGTCAATGAGATGGTAAAAGAAAGAAAAAGTAGAGAAGATAAAGGGTGGAGGAAGAACTACAGAAACTCAGGAGACAGTAGCAGGCAGAGTGGTGCTGAAAGGAAGAGAGCTCTGTACTACAGGAAATGTGTGGCAGCTTTTGATGACTTTGTGGCTCATTGATGCCAGCATGTTAAAAAAGAAATCTAACAGTGAACCAAGCAGTGAAGTGAAACTTTTGGCTAAATATCGTGGCCCCTTTGCAGTATTTGAGTCCTGAGCATGATGCTCTTATGCAGCTGAATACAGATGAGGGAAACACGGAGATGAGTCCACTTTGAATTCTCAGTTGTGGGAGATGAAATACCTGGGTTATGCACAAAACATATCTTTGATTAAAGCAACTCTTAATGTTGATGAAATTATGTTTCAGTCGGATGCTATCCCTTTAAATTGATCTTGAAGGAAGAGGGAGCTTCGAGTGCGTGATTATAAAGTAAAGCTTTTCAGTGATAACCAGAAAATTTCAAAGCAATGTCCCAACACTCCTCAGAAAGGAGTGAGATCTTGATGGATTTTTCTTTCCCCCCTCTATCACTCACTCTCTAGCCCTTGCCATCATTCAACTTAAATCAGAAACCAAGGCAATAATTCCCTTCTCCTGAAAGAAATCTGCAGCTAAGGCTGAGCATGTTTATGTGCTGCTCAGTGGTAAGGTCTGTTTGAAAAGATTGCTTTATTAGACTGCACATTTAAGACTTCAGATATCTTTGCTAGTTCCATGAAAACAGTAAGAAACAAATCACTTCTGACAGACTATTCTGAAATAATGACGCATGTCACAAACTGTAAGTAAAACATTTGTCACAATATGATAGAATACTTTTTACCAAGATGTGTGCACACTGTTAAAGCACTTGCACCCGCTCAGCAAAGTGGCCAGTCTGAAACCCACAGTTACTTCTCCTGCTGTCTTTCAGTGGAAACATTTCTGGTTGCTGAGGCCCTGAACTCCTGGCCATTTATGCATAAAAGTGAGCTGAAAATGGGCTAGAATGTGCTTTCTCATCATGAGGCAGAGTTCACAGACAGGCTGGTGGGATTTGTCTCCTGACTTGGGTGTTTGATGGAAGATCTTCACTTTGCTGCTTGTTCCCTTAGACTTGAGATTCCTCCTCAGCTGTCTAACATGGTCTCTGATGAATTGGGAGACTTACTTAATACAAAGTCAGCAGGAAGAAATAAGGAGCATATGTTGTGTGTGTTCTACAAACTGCATCTCCTACACGTAGCTATAAGCACTTGAGCCCTGATGGAGTCAGATGGTTGCCCATGCCCTCACTGTTTGCAGAACAGGGATCATGATACTGTTTTTTGTTGGTTTTTACTTTGCATTACTTCAAGATATGTAGAGAGCCAGATTCACTTCTGTAAGCACATGAAGGTATCTACTCCTGCATTAATAGAACCTACTGCTTCTCTAAGGTAGGCACAGAATATTGACCCAGCAGTCTGTAAGCATCACCTGCAGGAGGGATTGCTTTCACATCTCTGAATTGGGTTAGTTTCACCTAAGTGTTTGGAGGAAAGTGGAATTTGAACCACATGGAGCAATCGTATGCATTTAAATTAAGTGTCAAGAGTGCAGTCTGGGCCTCTGCAGTGTTGAGTCAGTAAGACTACATACCCTCTGTGCTGTGTGCAAGTGCTGTGACAAGCAAAGGAGTCCCAGATGGTATGTCTGCTCTGAGAAATGCAGCACGTTTAAAGACACACACCGCCTCTAGAAAAGGCTGTGCACCTACTTAGCCAGAGACCTCTCCTTCCCTCTCCTCCCCAGTGTGTCTGCTCCTAATGCGTATGCAGCAGTTCATGGAAATGCAGTTAGTGCAGTTACTGTCCCACTGTTGCTGCTATCCCACTATGGGTTCTGGTATCCGGTTGGTCTCTATGACTGCATCTTTTATTTTCAGAAATGGCTTTCCAGGGAGTATCTGCCCAAGTGGTGACAAACAGCAGCAATGCTGTAAAGCAACTGAAAACAGAATTTTGCATAGGAAATACAGGGGAAATAGAAGAGTAGAGATCATTGTCATATGATCAATGTGGGCATGGATGTGGCTGTGTGTATACGGTGTGCTGTCTCTCAGCTTAAGTACTTGTGCAGACTGCATAGGCTAAGTCAGCTGTAACCTAAAAGATGTCCAAGACGTCTCAATTAAAAGACATTGAAAATATGTTGGGCTCCCATTAGATCTGCCCTGAATTGGGCCAGACCTGCATTCCAGACAGGTGTTTGCCCTGGCCATCAGAAACACTGCAAAATTAATGTGAAAAGCAGTGTATTTGCTGTACTATCTCCTGTTAGCACAGCACAGCCCTTGCTTTCAGGAAAATGCACTGCACAGTGTGAAGTCAGCTTTTAAGTGCATTTATTTACTCTGCAATGATTAGATAAAAACGGAAGGACTGTGCTTTTCTGGCTTGTTTTGTATTGTTTGAGGGTATTTTATGGTGAGAACAGTTAGAAGGTAAGGAAACCAAAGATTTTTCAGACTTTTTCCCTGCTTACTGATCTCTTTATTGGGTATGTATGTTCATTTGGAGCAGTGACATTGACCCTGGGCTTGCTTAATTGGGGCAGCAGGTCTGTGATGTTTCTCCTGTACTTGCTCTGCAGGATAGCATGTGTATGGAGAGCACTAAAAGGGAACATTGGCTACCTGTAAGTGAGCTTCTCCTGGTGCTCTGTTTGGTATGGTCATGGGTGCTCAGGAAGCTCAAATGTTAAAGAGCAAGTCTTCAGAAGGAATATCTTCTCCTGTCTGCTAGATATTTAGATCTGATATAACAACATCTTCAGTATTGCTTCAAATGCTAATTCTCTTGCAGGGTGAAGCATTCAGCATCGAGAAGATGAGGTTATCAAGCCCTGCATTAGAAGCTGCTGGGATCCACCACACAGGGCTGTGTGGTGGATCTTAAGGACTCTTAATGACACAATCCATTAACATGTTTCAGAGCCTTCGTAGGCACCTGAGGAAAGGTCTCCTGTATTCATGCTCAGATTTTCTTTGGAGCATGGTTGTGGGCTCAGCAGGGTGATGGCCCACTGTTAGATCTGCCTGATTCCAAGACCTCAGGGGTCTCAGAGTTACCTCTAGCATAGAATCACAGAGTGGCTTGGGTTGGAAAGGACCTTAAGATCATCCAGTTCCAATCCGCTTCCATGAGCAAGGATGCTTCACACTAGACTATTCTTTGATTCTATGATCATGCTGGCTAATATTTATGTTCAGCTGTCAGTTATAATTGTCAGCAATAACACACCGAGGTAGGAAAGAAAGAAGTTAAATATCATCTCATAAGGTGTTAGTCAGAGCACCCTTTCTTTCTTAGGGTGAAGAACTGTTTTTTCACCCTCACCCTGGAAGGCTGAAATGAAAATCCTGCTTTGGCTGGAGTTTGAGTTACTTTGCAGAATTAGCAGTCGAATTAAAGGTATTTCAAACATGACACTAGGTTATAGATAAATCAGGAAACAATGTTAGGCAGGATTTTCAAAGCTATTTAAGGAATGAAGGCAACTTAAGTGACCTGTGAGAAGTGAGTGGCTAGTTCCCTTTGTCATCTGTGTTGGCAAGTGCTTTTAGCTAGATGTAGCCCTGCATTGTATCATCACAGTGGCAGACAGCTCTCATGAGTTAACTAAGCTCTACCTGTCTAAGCATGTTTTGGCAGTCTGAGGGCTTCTTCTGGCCTCTTGCTGTGGCAATAGCAATTACACCTCCTCAGACCCGCTTTGACATAGCTGTGCTGACAGAAACCAGTCTCAGGTCTGGTGATGTCTGAATGGGATCTGTGGACTCCCCCTCCCTCTTGAGTATGCTACTGTGTTACTAAATGTGCACGATGGACCAGTGTAAAGCATTGAAATAACATTTATGTCTTGTTTAATATAGGGTTGTGTATATTGAGTTGAGCTTAACGTGGCAATCACTCAGCGGCACGCAAAAGGGACAGCAAAGAGGAATGATCAATGTGACATGATTTCTTTATGCAGAATGGCATGTCTGAGTAGTGTAATACTGAGTTGAACATGGAAGGCTCAATTGAAGTCACATGCTGTTCTCTCTGTGGTGAGCCTGGTGGGACATAACAACGGCCCTCCCAAGCTACCTGTGGGATTAACTGCCTTCTGCATCAAGGTCTTTCTTTACCAGGCTTCCCCTAGGAAATTAACGCTGTAAGCACTGCTGCATATAGAATATACATACACAGCCTTGGTTTTAAGTACTCCTCTGTGATCTTGTAGTGTCCTAGCCTCAGCTGGGCAGGGTTCATCATAGACTGCAAAATACGTCCTAGAAGTAAGGGCAAGCTGAGGTTCACAGTTGCTACCTGTGCCTAAGCTGAATGGTTTATAGCTGCCCTGTGTATGGCTGCCACACACTGCTGTGATATTTAATACCTGAGTAGCAACAGCATAAAGAAACCCTAGGAAGAGATTTGTTTTGGTTGATGAGTTACTCTTGTGGTAAGACTTGTTGCTGCTGCAGATCAATAAAGGAAGGTGTCTGATGTCTAACAGGAGCCTTTCAAAACTGTCACCACTCCTGTCCCTTCTCAGATGTCCCAGTGTGAGGACATGATGTTACAAAGTCTCCTGAGGGAAAGAGAAAATACCGTACCTTAATCATTGCTCTGTCCTCCTTCCCTTTCTTATTTCAGTCTTCAAAGGACTGGAGAGAAAGATGAAGTGATTTGGGGCACAGTTCCTACCTCTGCTTGAGACTTCCCGTGTGACTGTGGATTGTAGGTTGTGCTTTTCTGTACCTCAGTTTCCACTAAATTGAAATAAGCACAATTTCAAAATCACCTGTGTTTTTGTGCCAATAGAGGCAAGATCTGCAGCTGTGAGGCTCCCAACAGATGTGGGGAATTGCAGAGGGTGGTTTTGAAGGATGTTAGTGTCAGAGAGCCAAGTCTGTGAGTTTTGGTGCCTTACCTGATTAAGTGTTCTACAAAATGTAATTGGGAACCAGGCTGTGGAGTGCCCAAGTGCTGTGGAGACTGGAGCTCCAGGGTCTTTCATGTCCAGCTAAAGCTTAAAATGGGGACTCATTTTGTATTTGCTGAAGAGCTTTTTGAACTGCTGCTATGTTTCGTTTGCTGTTGTTTGTCTGTTTTGTGTAATTGGGCTGTAGCAGAACAATTGCAATCTCTTTTACTTTGTGCCTGTGCTGTCCGGATAGACATACCCCTGAATTTGGTTCTCCTGTAGATGCAAGTGCAATAAAAATAACCATATGTATTACTAATGAGAGTAACTGTATGAAGCCAGGATTCATGCTAAATTAGTATCCATTAGTGACTTAGATCTATAATGAAGGCTTCCTTGTTCTCTGCTGTGTATCTCAATTCATTACAGAGTAGTCCATAATATTAACAACACTTTTGGTATTTTCTGCCACCATTGCCCAAAACTATTAGAAGAATATGTGCTTTCCTGTAACAGCAGCATGAGGCAAATGGCACTGCTTGCTTTTGTTATTGTACAGAAGCGTCTTTCCTTTGGACTCAAATAGACTTGTAAATAGTAAATAGCTGGAGACTAATGGAGCACGTGCTGCAAAGTTTTCCATCTGCTATCTTAGGATATATTGTTGTCTACATTGTGATCAGTCTCATAGAGAAAAGCCCTCCTGCTCCGAGTTCCTGCAGGAAATCTTACCTTTACTCAGGGAGGGAAAGGGCAAGGGTACTGTTCCCTTTTGCATTTGCAGGAGAAAAAATGTGTGGGATAAAAAGCAGACAGGAGGCAGAGTAATTTTGTACTCTGAAACTGGGTAATGCAGCTGTCAACAGGTATTTATTCTGGTGGCCTCCAGTGATGTTTTCTAGTGACAGCAAGAGAGAGGCTGAAATTGTTTCAAGGAGACCCTGTACATGTGAGGTGAATGAGTGAGAGCTGTATTAATTGGAACGCAAGTAAGACTACTGGAATTCGGATCCCTTTTCTGGTTTGTTGCTTGGAATCTTCCTCGGAGCTCCTCCTCCAGTCATCCCATCAAATAGCCCCTCTTTATTCATTTATTGGTTTTATTTCTTCACAAACATTTAGGAAGAAAAAGGAAGGAGATGCTCCCCCAGTGGAGGCCATCTGCTCTTTTCTTATTGGGGGGGGAACCCTACAATTAGTGTCTTGTTCATCTTTTCATTTTAACAAAAAAATAAAGCGAGAGGGAAAGAAAGAGAGAACTATTATGCAAATACTCTGCAATTTGGTTTCAAATATTCTTTGTACTATGATGAGCAATTTCCCTTAATACAAACTCAGCCTACTTGCCAGGACTTTTGTTTTTTGCCTTAATATAGGGAAGGAAATAACCCCCAAACTTCGATGAGTTGGGGGTACACTACGTTCCTCTGATGCCAACTTTTTCTCATCCCTTTTTTAGTTCCATTGGCACTATTACAGCTGTTATTCTTTTAAGTTGTCAGAAAGCTGTCACATGGGGGGGTTTAGAGAAAGAAAGAGAACCAAAATAGCTTTACAAAGCCGCAGTTTCATCTCAGTTTTCATTGTTCCATTGCCATGATGAAGTGGAGGACTCGGTGAAAGAGGGAAAAGCTTTCTCTCTGCCTTTTTTGAATGCCAGTTGTTTGAGATGGCAGCATTACCTCCAAGAACAGGTATGTAGGGTTTGTTATAGAGTGCTCCTGTGGTCTTTGTCAGTGGTGTGAACTTTAGGGCCAAATAGTATAGCCAAGCTGAAGTCCCTGGTATTGGACAGCTAGCTCACTAGCTGAAAACCTCTGAAAACTTATGATCTTGGAAATAAAGTGTAGAAGAAAGAAAGGAATATTGTTTCCAGTTTGCTATGTGAGAAGCTGAAGCATGGTAAAACCAGAAATCTACTGGGAGAAGACTTTGGAAGAATGAGCTGAGCTAAGAAGCTCAGATTAGAAAGTTTCTGGTTTCTATAGTAGTCTACTTGTGGCAACAGGAGACAGGTAGGACTGTTGCTGCTGCTGGGCTACTATTGGACATCACAACCACTAGTTTAGGCTGTTGCTGTACAACAGTCATAGAAATGGTAAATGGTCATATCTGAGGGCTTAATGGATTTGCTGACTTTGACTAGGACTTATGAGCATCAGACCTATTTGAAAAGCTCACACTAAACCTCCTGATTCTTAACCCTTTGCAGGTTGAACTTTGGGAAAGCTTCAATTGGCATATAAATGTTACATGCTTAAGCCTATAAAACATTAAGCATAAAATCTGTGATCCACTGAAGCATTTTAGCACAGCTTAATCAAGTATCTTGCCAAATGAAGCCTAACTGGCCATTTTTGCTCTACACAAGTGGACGAGTGGCATAGTTTGCTTGCATAAAAAATAAAACCCTGATGCCTAATGGATTGACCACAAGTTGGGAAAATATATTCAAGGGGATGCTGATCCCCTTTAGATGTTCTGTTGGAGATGAGAAATGGTCTACACTTAGAGCCTTTCAGCACACTGGAGTAACTGGGTCACTTATTGTTGCAGGAAGCTCTTATCATGGCCAGCATGGACCACCCACACCTGGTGAGACTCCTGGGTGTCTGCTTGAGCCCGACCATTCAACTCGTCACTCAGCTGATGCCTCATGGCTGCCTGTTGGATTATGTGCATGAACATAAGGATAATATTGGCTCCCAGCTGCTGCTAAACTGGTGTGTCCAAATAGCTAAGGTATGTAATTCATGCTGTTCTTTTTGTGTCATTTACATAACTAACTGGAAAATATGACATACAAAAAGAAGATATAAAAACATTGTTTGTTTTTTTTTGGCTTTTGTCTCTGGGTTGTATTCAGGCATGGTTTTCCTTCCAGGAAGGTTGTGTAGGTCTTGAAATACATGTAGCGGGTCCTTGTGGGGGTGAAGTGGAAGAAGAAATGCCCCAGACATCTGGGCCTGCACACAGAATGATATTTCAGCCTCTTCTACTGTTTACTATTCATAGGTACTGATTTAACCTGATTGTAGTTTTCAACCTTTCTGAATCTGCATTGCCAGTTAAGTTCTGATATGCCATCAATTGTCTGCCCCCATGCTGCCAGGAAGACAAATATTCATTTCGTGACATTCCTCTGGGAACCATCATGGTTCTGCAGTGTTTAAGACCCATCACAACAGCTGAGGCTGGAGGGTAATACTGCTACTCTGTACAGAATGGGAAGTCTCAAGGGCTGGATCCTGCTTTGCTTGCCATGGTATAATGCTCTCTGCTTTCCTCTGGGGTTTTGGGAGCAAGAGTGAAGCTATTGTCATTTAGATCCAGACTGTGTTTCAGCTGAGGTGGAACATGAATGCAGGCCTAATGTAATCCTTGCACAGCAGTTTGTCTATGTTTTAGGTATTTTAGGTATTCTGTGTTGTACTAAGCACAAGTTATTGTGCTTAGGAGGAGGGGGTTGAGCTTCATCATTAATAGGAACTGTCTTCTTTCCAGGACCAGATCCATTGTCAAACCTGCCTGAAGGTTACAGTAAATGAAATGATACTGGGTAGAGGGGTTGATCCATAAAAGAGCTGGGGGGAATCCCAAACCCACATTCTGATGTTTTGCAGCATTTTGTGGGTGTGTTAAGATCTGTGATTCTGCTGTGCTGTGGTGGTAAAGCAGCCAGAGCTGCATGGAACATTGGAACACCCTGTTGGGGATGTGCAAAGATTTATTTAGGGCTGTTACCAGACTGAGGAAGGTGGGAGAGAAAATACATATTCCTGTTTGAGTCCTTTCTCTCAACACAACCTCCTTCCCATCTGTTTCCATTCTCTTGATTGATAGTGGTTGTTCATATTTATTACAATACGTTTACACAGTGGCATATGTGAAAAGATTACCCACTTTTGTTTTCACTTTGTGCATGTATATGGCCACTGAATTATTGGACTAATAGCTGGACTTGCTTTGCTGTGGACTTCACGTGGGCAGCTGATTTAGTGATCCACAATAGAGGCTTACAGAGCTGACAGGTCAGTCTGTGGGAGGGTCTGGGGAAGGCAGGTCATGATTCCTATCGAAGTGAAACAGGTTCTAAACTGATTTCCGTTGTAAATGGCTTCAGTGTGATGTGGGGATTTGATTTGGATAGAATGATTTGAAAAGCATTGCTGCCACTTTTCTTCATCACTGTGTGATGTGGGCGGAGAAGATGAAGTATTACAGATATTTGAGTTCTGAGATGGTGGGTAACCAAGCAGTGCAGAGAAGTGAGATTATACATGCAATATTAACTGATGAGGTGTCAGGAAGAGAAAGGGAGTTTCTCTGTAACAAAAGGTGGGGTATTATTGAGGGGAATTTTAGTGAAGTTTATTGAGGTTTAATTAAATTCAGCTTCTTCTGCATTACAATAATCATGAGGTTAATTTTGCTTTGGCCTCACATTACAGCATGAAGCTTGTTCATCTGGCTGCTCATAAAGGGGACAGCAACAAGTGGCTGTTTCCTTGGAAAAGTGCAGCCACTGGAACACATGGCTGGCCTCTTAACTCTGGGCCATCACAGTTTGTCTGGATTATTTTCTCCTCTGTTTCTTCATGTGTCTCTTTTACTTCTCTTATTTTTCCTCCAGTGGTTGGTACTGGGCTTAAGGGAGTCAGTACACATCTGACAGGGAGTTCTGCATTTTGCTGCTTTAGTGTGCACAGTAGTGGTAGGGATGGCTTGTTACACTTGAGGAGGGCACAACAAGTGATGAATACTTGCACACCATGCCAATGTGTGCAAGTACATTGCACTCCTAGTGCAATCCTAGTGTGGGAGTAGACTCCAAAGAGTAAAACCATACCTTTCTTCTTGTCTTTGGAGACCTTCAGTAACAGTTGTGTGTTGGGAATCCTCCCCATCAGGTTGTAACTGTAATATTTTAAATATTATATAGGAGGCTATCAGCGAAGAGAAGAGAAAGATAGGGGCATATGAGGCTGTGCATACTACACAGTGTATGAGTAATGCAAATATAGCACAGAATTTCCTGCATTGCACTGTGCTTGCTGATGGGATACAGGAATGCCTATTCCCTTGTGCTCTCTCAGATTGTAATGTCAATTGAGGAAATGTCATTAGAGGAAACGCACAGGAAAATGTTTCAGAACTGGTAGGAAAAATAATCTTTGAGATCACCAGACAAGGAATCCCTTATCACAAAAAGTAGAATAAACGTGCTAGTCCCTGCTAGCAGCAGGGGAGCAGTAATACTTGTTTTCCACTCATCTGTCACATTTAACAATGACTGGGAATCAGTCTGCAGCCTGCAAATAGGAAAGATTCAATTTGCCTACGAACAGACTGGTCTCCAGAGGAATGAGTACAGAAGGTGGCTATTGCATCGAGTACGAGTTTCCATTCACCGTGGGAAATGTCTGTGTATACCATGTACGTGTATCCACTGTGCTCATGTTTCAGGGTCTGCCCTACAGCTTGAGATTGCCTCTCCACATCTTGCTTTTCTACACTGCAGGTAATGATTGGTTATATCTTTCTGAAAGCTACCAAACCCATGATTAGCAATGTAGTAAGAGACAAAAATGATCAGTCACCTCTCAGTGCATTCTCTGCTCCCTGAAGCACTTTCTGGTATCTTCTGTTGGATACATCTTTCTATTCTCATCTTCCCTCTTTTTATGGTGAGAATTTTCCCTGACATGGACTAAAGGAATGGGGAATGCCTTCATGCCCAAGCTCAGGCTGATTTGTATGAAAGGTTTAAAATCAAGTTGCTGCTGCAATACTGTTCCTCCCTACTGCGCTTTTCTCCATCTGCCAGTTCGCAGGCATTTATTTATCAGAGTCATTGCTTCAGAGTTCACTTGTTCTGCCAGGCTGTTCGTTTCCATATGCCTCGACTTCTGTACAACTAGATGCAAAAAGTAGTTAGGCTCCATGCCTGGCTGCCAACCTGCATATGGCTCTGGAGATCATTTGTGAAAGGTTGACAATAGGGCCGTTATTAAGTATTATCTACTGCCAATTGAAAGAAGCTTGGATGCCTTTTCTTTTTGCATATACAGATTGTGTTGAATTTATTCTGACTGTTGTATCATTGTAGGGTAATTGTATTCTTCTTTCAGAAGCTGTAGCTTCTTATTTTATGGATGGAAGTTATAAAAATAGAGTAGCCCCCAAGCATTCTGCATAAAACAGGCCTGTAAGACCACAGCTGCGTCTAAGGGGCTTCTTCCCTTGTGCTTTGCAAATATGCAAGGCATCTCCTTGTGTCTTGCTTCTAGTACTACTACCTCACTTAGGGACTGAATGCTTAACCTTATTGTTCTGAGTTCAGCACAGCATTTTAATGTGGAGCTTGATGTCTAGTTGACACATGGGCATAGTTTACTGCTTTAAGATACTTCCTAGAGCTGGAGCCACAGTGACAGTCTTGGTGGCCTTAGGGTAAGGAAGGATGGAGTTTGTGGATGCCCATAGTGTTGGCTACTTGAGAAATGGATTGAGAATCAAATTCTGTAAAGTTAGCACGAGCCTAGAAGTGAATTCTCAATTAGTGAATTATACCTGCGTCAGCTGGTGTATGACAGATACATATCAATCATAGAATCCCAGAATGGTTTTGCCTGGAAAGGACCTTAAAATCATCCAGTTCCAGCCCCCTACCACAGGCAGGGACCCCTTCCACTGGAGCAGGGTGCTTCAAGTCCCTGTGTCCAACCTGGCCTTGAGCACTGCCGGGGATGGGGCAGCCACAGCTTCTCTGGGTACCCTGTGCCAGTGCCTCAGCACCCTCACAGGGAAGAGCTTGTGCCTTATCTCCAACCTAAATCTGCCATCTTTTAAGTTTGAACCCATTACTCCTTGTTCTATCACTATAGTTCCTGATGTAGAGTCCCTCTCTAGCATCATTGTAGGCCTCGTTCAGATACTGGAAGCTGCTGAGGTCCCCATATAGCAAAAAAAGATACTGTGCATTGACATTTCAATGTGTTTGATATAATTTCTCTTAGCGAGGGCTGCCCAGACACACTCCTTAGCAGCTTGGAGTCGTGGGGGTGACATTCTTATGGAAGTGCAAAAGAAGCATCATCTTATGGGTTCTAGTCAGAAGGAGTTGGTTATACTCTGGTATACTCTGGTAGGTGAGGTTAACTGTAAGGCACCTGTATTTGAGGCTGTAACCTCTCACTGTTACTCTAGTGGAAAAAATTAGCCTAGATGCTACTGGAATTATTTTCATGGGGCTTTGTGCTGCCAGCCTCTCTCTCAAGGGCATATAGCAATGCATGTTTGCTTCTATAATGTTGTATGCAACAATTGCTAAATTCAGCATGGAAATTCAACCCAGGCAGCCCCATCTACTGTTTTGCTGTGTTGGTTTTGAGATTTTTCTGGTACAGTTATGGTTTTATTCTGCGGATATTGATTTGCTTTACATCTGCAGCAGTTTCACTGAGCAGTGTTTGAATGCAGAGGAACTTTTCCTGCCCCAAAGAAGGTAGAGTGAGAAGGGAAGCAGTCTTCCACAAGCAGAGCAGCTTCCCTGTGACCACATAGCCTGTGAAGGAGAGCTCAGCTCTCCTGGGTCTTAGCCAGTGCCCCATTCTGTCATGCCCTGTATCCCCCAGGGGCTGCCAGACCTGTTTTTTGCATTCTGAAATGTAATAATTCATTCACAGCCCTTCAGAATACTAACAAGGTAAAGCAGAAGTAAGTTGATACAGTGGAATGTCATGGAAGGAAAATCAAGCACTTCAGGGGATTATTTTTTATACCTTTTCAATATAAAAGAATTCTCAAATTACCTTAACTAAAGCCCTGCACAGCAGCAGTTATCCTGGTATGCAGGAAAACAACATTTGAAAACACTCTAGGAAAGAAAAAGAGAGAGGAACTTGGGGATTGAATTTTAATGAAGCAGATGCACATCTTCAGTCCTGTTGAGTGTTATTCCAGCACACTTGCAGTCATAGAATCATTTAAGTTGGAAAAGATTTTTAAGATCATCAGGTCCAATTGTAGAACACTGCCAAGTCCACCACTCAACCATGTCCCCTGAGCACCACATCTACAGGCCTTTTAAATACCTCCAGGGGTGGGGGCTCCAGCAATTCACTCAGCAGTCTGTTCCAATGCTTGACAACCCTTTCAGTGAAGAAACCTTTCCTAATATCCAGGCTAAACCTCTCCTGGCACAACTTGAGGCTGTTTCCTCTTGTCCTATCGCTTGTTTCCTAGATGAGACTAACCTGCCCCTCACTGCAATCTCCTTTCCAAGTACCTTTTCATAGGTAATTGTAGGGAACAGTAAGGTGCCCCTCAGGCTTCTTTTCTCATTGCTCTAAGAATTCTCTGCAGGCAGTGCAGATCTGTAGCTGGGAGTCTCCATGAGCTATCAAACTAATGGCACTTTGCAAAGCGTCTGTACTGCGTCTTTCTGCTATCCTATTCTCCCTTCCTTTTAGCTAGTTCATGTTACCTCAGTAACAGAAGGCTCAGTGCCCTTCTGCAAAGGGGCTTGTCTGCTGCCTGCTCCTAAAGCCTGTATCCATGCCAGGCTTTTTAGAAAGATATGTTTTATTACTCCCCAGGGCAGTGCTTCTCAACTGGATGTAAATTCACAGGCTCTGTGGTATTCAAAGGATCTATGTTGATTTGTGCAACTGAGAAGCTGACCCAGAAGCTGGTACAACACTCACATCCAAAATGAAATGGTTTCGGCCTGCACTCCTCATGTGTGGAGTGAGGAAGGCTCTGAGCATAGAGGGCAGAGGCAAGTGAGGTCCCCTTGGCTATACTGTGAGGTGAGGAGCCATTGGAACTAGATGTTCTTAAGGACCTTTCCAACCCTAACTATTCTATGATTCTATGATAGATTAGGGATGCCTTGTTAGAGACAGCTTTTGTTGTTTTGCTGCAGATGGGATGAGAGAGAAGCTGTGTGAAGTGGGAGGAATTGGGGGTGGCAGGACAGGTTGGGAAGAGGTGGAGGGTAGTGGCTGTGGTTCAAGGTCTTCCTTTTTCATTAAAGAAGCCTACCCTGCAGCTCAGTGACTATTCCATGGTGGAGTGAACAAAGGAGTTTAATGACAGTCATCTATCAGCTGTCCACATTTTAAGCTTCAAGATGTCTCTATTCCCAGAGCTCCTTGCCATGACAAGGCTAATTGTATAATTATAATGCTATACCAACCCCTCCTGACGTGCTCACACTGGCAAGGACCAGGGCTAAGGGCTGTGATAATTATCACTGCAAGCTAGTACATTAGCATAAATGTAGTTTACTAATGGGGCTGCTTTATTAGGATGTGCAGTGTATAGAAGAGCAGAATCTAAACCAAGGGCTATGAAATTAAAGTCATACTGAAACAAGGCTTTAATTGTATGGAGGCCTGAAATCAAAATAGGTAGGGAAAGTATCATTTTATTCTCCTGAATCCTTCTGTGCAGTTTTGTTTTCCTATTCTTATTCATCCTGACCATTTTCCTTACTGTGCTGGAAAGCTTGGGCATCCCCATGGCAGATTGAAACGAAGGACCCTTTTTCTGGTGTACCTGGAGAGCTCTCAATGAAAGCGGGTTTGCCATCAAGTCTCAGAGGGGAATTACCCCACCTTGTCCATACTCCTAGGACTTTTGTGGTACCTGCTGGGTAGCTCCTTGGGTTACAGAAGCTCAGCTGAACTAGAGAAGCCATTGAAACAAAATACGTGTGGATCTTGTAGAATCCTATATCCTAGCTTTTAACTTCTAAGTGGTGGAAGGGGACAGCTTTCTTTCTTGCTGTGGTTAACTGGATTGTCCTGGGTTTTTGTGAGGCACTGAAGAAGTTCCTTTTGATCATCTCAGATATTAAGTTTGGGGAGATTTTTCCATCAACACAGAGCAGTAAATAAATGTTAGGACTTTGTTCATCTTGTCTGACCTTCTGTGCTCGGATTAATGTGGGCACAGTTGAATGCGGTCATTACTAGAATGCTGATACATACATAGGATCAGGGCCTGGTGACTCTCCTCTTGACTATTAGTTGCTGTGGCTGGAAATAATTCTCCAAATAAATCAGGGAATTTGATCCTAGTAAAAATAATTGCAGCATCTCTGCACTTCATGTATTTCCTTGGAGGGCACAGTATTCCATGTTTTCTTGAGTAGTTACGTACCTAGTTATGGAGATACCCATGCAGTTCCCTCCTTTGTTCACTAGCCTTCTCATCTGGAATACTGAACTGGTTTAGTAATGCCTTTATCTTTTCTACTAAATACAGTTGTCAACAGGAGAAGTTTGCTGTGAAAAGCATTAAAATGAAGGCAGACACAATAAAATTCATCAAATTAAATGTTGAACAAGCTTTTCCTATTCACTTCTTTCTTTTCTCATCTCATACTGATTGTCCACTTGCCAAATTCATGCTCTTTCTTTCTCTGTAATTTTGTCCTTTGCTTTTTTACTCCTGTCTTTCCTGTACTTTTATAGTGTCTCGTGTCAACCTCTGTACCCTGTTGGTCTGTCTTCAGAATTGTCATTTCTTTGTTTTCATTCTCTGGCTGCTTGGCTCCCTCTAGCTGGTACCCATCCAGTGCGTTAAGAGCACAGGAGCATTATGCCTGCTACCCACCAGAGTTTTTATGTTGTGACTCATCACAGGGTTTGGAAAGCACCTCAATTTCCTCATTTCTCTCATAGTAGCACATCTGGTTTTGAGGGTTTTAATACTGGCTAACTGATGACTCCGTGAACCCCGTGTGTTGTTCTAGGGGAGGGATATTTGAATATGAAAAGTTGCATCCGAATCACAGGAACAAAAATGTAAGCTTAGGTTTATATAAAAATCATAGAGATATCTTTCGTCCAGCTTTGTGCTCTTACCTCTGACCCTCAAAGGCTGTTTTGCATGCTGTAATAACCTCACAATGATAGTGTTTGAGTTGTTTGCAGTCTTCAGTGTGTCTGTATTTGATCATTAGCTCTAGAGCTGGATGGAATGACTCAACCTTTGAAGGTGACTCTCTCCACTCAGGACGCTGTCTGGAAGACAAGCGTAGGCAAACCCTGTAGCTTTCTGACAACTTAATTTGCAGGGGGATAAATGTGAAGGGTGCTGGTGATGACAAGGTCACACAAAACAGGTACTGGAGGACTAAGCTACAGTTGGAGCTACTGACACAAGTGTGGCTGACTTCCGAACAGTATCTTTCATATTGTGTAAGAGAGCTGTACCCCTCTGTACTGAGTAAGGTCCTGTGAGCAGGATGTTAACTTGCTTTCAGCTTGACAGTGACCAGGAGAGGATTCAAGTGGGTAGTAACCATTCATTCTCCTTTCTTAATCTGATGGTGTCTGGATTATCTAGGCTTCCTCTTCCCTTTCCCCCCAAAATCCAGTGTTCCATGCTTCATGGCTATTGGAAAAAAGATTTCCAGCCATTTACAAATCACAGCAGCCTTTGCAAAGGCACAGAAATGAGCAATTTATTGCACAGAGATAGACATCTTACTGTTTTGTTAAATGAAAGGTGTACTTAGCACTGACATTTATAGGGCCTCTGATACTGAGGACCTGACAGCTGCAGGCTACAGAAGCCCAAAAGGTTGGCTTTGCCTGAGCAGAGCAGCTTATGGTCAAGTACACTAAGCTGCACTGGGGGGAAAAAGAAACACCAAGCCTTAGGTATTTTTCCTAGCAGTTCCTGACAGACTGGCTTGGGAAAGCATTATTGAAAACCACTCCTAAATCAAATTCAAGATATTATAGGCGCGCCTACTGTGGTCTGTCAGGATTTCCATTATAAGCCCATATTTTTCAGGTCTATAACTTGACCATAAAATTCCACTCTGGACTGTGACTTGGCATAAAATGTCTCAGCCCAAAACATTTTTATTATTATTATTATTCAAGAGATATATGTATTTGGCTATTTTTGAGTTGCTGGGGTTCAGAAACAAAAGCTGAATTTTTCTGTCTATGCCCATACATTAAAATGTCTTTTTTTCCCTAGTGAATGCCTTGCTTTCAATGCTGTATTTTATAAGATAACTTACCCAGCTTGGATAACTATTAAAAATGGATGACCAAAACACTGGTGGTTAAAGTTAGGATCCCCCACATTCTTGCAGAGTACCACAGTTTGCATGTGGCCCATAAAGTCCTGCTCCTAAACCCACATAAGGATCTTCAGGAAACTCTGCAAGGCCATGTGCAAAAGTTTCTGGGTCTGTAAAGGATGTGTCTATATTTGAATGGAGCTTAACTTTAGCAGTTGGCCAGATCTCAAAGTTCTCCTGTGCAATCCAGTGCTCAGGCATAACTAAAGTAGCCTTTTGTACAGGAAATGAGATTTGGCCTACTTGGAAAGGAGATGCTCAGCAGAAGCCATTCCAGATGAGGGCTGAGGTCCATCAGTATCAGATCGAATGTAGCAGATGTCTATTAGCAGAAGAGCTACTGACCATGGCCCAAATGTAGATGCATCTCAAGCACCCTAGAACTGTCTACTCTCCATGTATAATTGTTTCTGTCTGCAAGTGGGAGCAAGGAGTAGCAATGGACTGAAGCCTGTTATCTCACTGTCCTAGCATGACTTGCTCTATCAGGGGCCCATGAAAAACGTACCAAAACATCAGTCACTTGTTAGCCTTTGATGAAACCCTGCTGAGGTAGATCTCCAGCCATAAATGAGACCGGAAGGAAGCACTTCACATCCTGGTGCTTTGCTGATACATTCCTTCCATCTCAAAGTAAAGTTTTACAGAAACACCAGAACAGGATACATGACACAGGGAATCTTCTGAAACGGAGTTGCTCTGAGCTACAGCAAAGGAATACACCCGCAGCAGTGAACAGCCATCAATGAAACAGCTCCTCCATAAACTGGGGTAGCTGAATGAAATTGATTCCTGGGGATGCTGGGATCACTGTGTGCACTCCTCTGCAGTGTGGTAGACCAAGGTGAGTCTGCTTAATGAAATGTGAGAGGAGAGAGGGCAGTTCAGGTGGCTGCTGGCACCGTTTCAGGTGCCTTGCCATCCCTCAAACCTGCAGGGTCACCTGGCAGTCAGGTGTCATCTGTCAACACTCTCCCACTTTCCCACATCCCATCTGTTTCTGTCTAGCCTCTTTGTGCAAATTAGCTCTCAGTAAGCAGCAGTTCTCACTGTGTTTTGGTTTTCTTTATTCATCCTGTGACCTTTGTGCTTCCTTAAACTTTACCCTTGTCTGTGGGCCAGAGCCTCACAGAAGCCTCACTGCTTCTCTTTTTGTTTTCTAACTGTCCATGTTAGCAAACAGAGAGGATCATTTTCCACACAATGCATGGCTTAAATCTGAAGTCCTGCAATGCATTAATACCTTCTGATTAGAGGCAAAATAGGGTTGGATTATGTTAACTATGAGGGTGGGGAGCCCAGAGTGTAGCTATGGCTGCCCCATCCCTGGCAGTGTTCAAGGCCAGGTTGGACACAGGGGCTTGGAGCAAGCTGCTGTAGTGGAAGGTGTCCCTGTCTGTGGCAGGGGGTTGGAACTGGATGAGCTTTAAGGTCCCTTCCAACCAAAACCATTCTGTGCTTCTATGTATCCTATGAAAAATATGGAGCATTATGAAAGAATGCATTGTCCTGAGCTGAAACAGCTCTGAATTTTCCAAAGGAAGACTTTTTTCAGGACCTTTGAAATGTCTTTAGGTTTATACTGCTGACTTTTCTAAAGTAGTTTTAAACCAAGTAATTTTGAAACAAACCCAAAAAAGTACAGCTGATCTTTATAACCATTTTTGTTCTTTGACCTGGCTTTTTGCCAGGTTGCCTCACACATAAACCCAAGGTCAGTTTTAGAGAAGGTAACTTTATTTGTCAAAAAATATTAGTTTACCCAACATTTCTTAGGAAATCTATAACTGAACTGCTCCACTGTAATACAATTTGGGTTTGTGTTTAGCAAAACTTGAGTTACTTGCATCATGAACTCTTTTACATAGGGACTTGCCTATAGCTACATCTCTCATGTCAGCATTCAGTAAACCAATAGAAATGGCATGATAAGGTAGATGGGCAGAAATGAAATGTAAGCCATCAGAAGGGGACTTGAGAAGGCAGAAGAAAAATAACTGCTATAGCTGAACCCAGGACAAAGGTACATTAATTTCTTTATGTTTGGGAGTGGGGATAGTTCAAGAGCTAGGTGTCACTGGAGGAGGAATCTGATGTTGTGAGTAGACTGGGACAGTAACGCTGAATGATAGGTGACAGTGATTTTAAGTCAAAGCTAGCTTTTGAAGGTGGCACAGATAAGAGGAAGCTCCCATTTTTTACTGACTCCTGGAAATTATTGTGTCAACTCAGGCTGCTGGCATGCGTGCTGCAGGACGTAGTACTGCATCTTGGGTGTTCCCTGGGAGTGGGTGATGCTGGGATCCCTGTGCACTACCTTTATGTGCACCACTGGTTCTGTTGGTGAGAAACACTGATGCAGAGTCCTGTTTCGTGTTTGCTGGCTTATTGCTGCCTATCTTCATGTGCATGTTGAGACATAAAAGAACTTCGCAGGGCTAAAAAGCCTAAGTGCTATTTATATAGACAAGTGGAGGATTTGGGGTTTCTGAATTGAAAGGAACATAGATGACTCTATAATTCGGTGAGAGTGAGTTGTTAGAGTTGGGTGGGGTTAGGTTTTTTTCACACTTACATACAGAATTTGGAGTCCCACATGAATGTAAGGCTAAGTTTAAAATACACCAGCCAGGTTGCTCTTGATAAAAACAGGATGTGTCATTAGCACTGTATGAAGCTCTTGACTTCGCCTCTTCTAGATAACAGTGAAAAGCATCCACTTGTATCCAAAAACCAAAACCACATTGCAAAAGATGTACACAAAGTTCAGCACAGAAGAGATTAAATGCTTGGGTGTATTTAGTTTAACTAAATCAGGTTTTGGGTGGTGAGTGTTAGCTATAAATTTAACAGGGTTAAATACCCAAGAGGAAAACAAGTATGTAAGGCAAAGGACAATATTGGCACGAGAACTGAATAAGTCTCAACTGGCTGCAAATAAATTTGGAGTGGAGATTAGGAGAGAGTTAATAGCCACTATAAGTAAGGTTCTCAAACCTTTGAGTAGAAATAATGGAGGCAAAATAATGAATGCCTTTTAAGATGGAGTTTGATAAGTTTATGAAACAGATTTGGACTGAATGGTACGGTTGCTCTCAAGGGGCAGAATTAGACAGCATGTTTGCTTTTAGTTCCCTGGTTTGCAGTTGAGTAGTAACAGGGCAGGAATTAACAATGAAGGGAAACGTTCCCATGCTTTGCTGGGAGAGAGCCCAGGTCTGAAATGTGGAACTGCTGGAGATAACAGATCCAGTTGTATTTTGCACTTTGATTGTTTCTTGTTTTTCTGTTTCTTACTCGTTCACCTTACTCATTCTTAATTCAAGTTAAATCAGATTCTGATTCCATTAGCTGAACTGAATAATGCATTACTCTGCATTTTCACTGAAATTAGCCAGCCTATTCATGCAGTGATGATGCTATTCTTGTGAGTAAACATATCAGAATAAATCTCGTGTGTGTTCAGCCTGCTTCACCCTAAGAAAAATGTAACGAAGCTTTCACTTCAGCTCTCTTTTTTCCTCTTGCCTTTGCCTAAGGCTTGCCATCAGTAATTCATAGTATGTGTACAGTAGGTGGAAAACACACATGTAACAGAATTTAATGAAGGCTTTATTACATTTAAACAGAAGTGTTCTAGTTTGTGTTGGAGACTAATGGTCTGCAACATTTCTGTTGCCAAACTGGTGGTACAGGGACAAGACAAAATAATAGTGTCTCTGATTTTGGCTATGTTTAAAAATACTTCATTATAGTTCAGAGTCACCAACCTGGACAATATTTCATTGAAGAGGGAATTTATTCCATGTTCTTCCAGTCTTTTCTAGCCCTGTTTCTTGCGAGATAGTCAGACCTGGACCACCTCTATTCAGACAATAGTGTCTCATAGTTCATCTGCCACAGTTCTGTTCCTCCCATTACTTATGAATTCTTTTCTGATCTGCTTCTTAGAAGTACAGGTTGTTACCTCCTCCTCTGTAATCTTTCCAATTTTGCTCTTACTTGACTTTCTTTCCCATATGCTTCTCTGTCTTTTAAAAACTAAAATCTTAATAATAATGGTGTTATGCTCTGTACAGTGTTGTGTATCTTGAAATGCAAGACTAATAATAATTCTTGTTACATCTCCTTTTAAAGCGATGAATGTTAGAAATAAAGAAAATTTCATCCTAGAAATGGGAGAAAAGCTTTGTTTTGACAGCTCTCTATTGGTACTCTGTTGTGGCTTTCTTTTGCTTTGAGGTAAGCATAGATTTAATTTGTGACAAGGTTTTTCTCACAGAAAATTGCAAAAAAATAGTCATCACTATGATAAACAAAGTGAAACAACCACTTCTTTGAATTGAGTCCTGTGCTTCCGAAGCAGATCTTAACAGTTGAGAAGATGTTTCAGATCCCTTAGTACCTTACACTGACTTGGTCGTCTTATTTGATGTTGCTACTGAGGGGCTGGATTCACACATTTGTGTGGACCATAGAATCATAGAATAGTTTGGGTTGTAAAGAACCTTCAAAGGTCTTCTTACCCAACTACCTGCAATGAGCAAGGACATCTTCATCAGGTGAATGCTTCATCCCTGGCAGTGTTCAAGGCCAGGTTGGACACAGGGGCTTGGACCAACCTGCTCTAGTTGAAGGTGTCCCTGCCTGTGGCAGGGGTTGGAACTGGATGAGCTTTAAGGTCCCTGTGTGTTTAGGTGTGTTCTGGGCAACATGAGCTGTGGCTGTACGTGAAGGATCCTCTGCCTTTTCTGGCCATCAAGCCCAAGAAGGTGAGCAGAGCTTTCCTCGTTTCAGTCCATCCAACTAAAATGCTATTGAGCTGCTCAGTCCACCCCCAGGTGGGATGGGGAGGAGAACTGGAAGAATTTTAATTGAACACCTTAATAATCGAAATGAAATGCAATAAACTAATAACGGAAGTAATAAAACTCCAGAGAGCAACAACAAAGGCTCAATGAACACTTCGGAACCGCAAGTGATGCACGGTGCCAACGCTCAGCACCCGCCTTGCAGCCCCAGCCACATGGGGGCGCTGGCGGGCACAGGGCCCGCAGCTCAGGTCCTGTTTGGGTATAGCAGGAGCCCCATGGGCGCCATTTTGAGTCAGCCCCCTCAGAGCAGCGTCTGCAGCTGGGATTGAGAACCTCTCTTTTAGGTGAGTGAGTGAGTGCACATTGCGGGTTCTTGGCCATAAAGTTTAAGATTCAGCAGAGTAGTGATGAATCTGTGTTGATGTTGGTGCAGCTTTAATTGAGTTTGAGCAATAAATATAGTTTAGCCTCAATGTATTGGTGCTGTGACCCCCAGTCCTCTCCTCCTGCACCCCATCAGTTTTGCCAGCGGTGCCTGTGTTTTTCTGTTCTTTTACACATGGAGGTTTCAGTTCTTTGCGGCTCTTACATAGGATTATCCTTCTGTGCAAGGTGAGACATCCTAAATAGGCTTCCTAAACCTGAGGGAGGGTTTACTGCTTTGTTTTAGGTTGGTTTCAAGTGGTCATTCGCTTCTCTTTGTTGTATTCCCCTAATGTGCTCCTCTGAGCAGGCTCTTAGCTGGGACACATTGGCAATGGAGCTTCACTGAGCTGTGCCACCTGAAGAGCTGGGGTTCAGGGATTTTTCCAGGCATGTTAGTTAGCTCAACCACTTTTTCTTTAAATCGGTTTCTATAAGCACAAAAAAAAGGAAAAAATCAAGACCAAGCAGAAGGACATGAATAGGATGGAGTGTTTGGTACCTGTGTATTCAACAAGGCCTTATTTAGGAGCACATTCTAACTTGAATCAGAGATTTATAACAGACTCATTTCTTTTATATGTCAGGCATTGTGAGGTCTTCAGCCTTCTTTAAGCTCTCTCACTTTAGCAAGTTGATCATTGTTTTAATATCATTCCTCAGAGGTCCCTCTCATTATTCTGTGTACTGGTGTGTTAATTAAATCCTATTAATTTCTTTTTAGCCATTACCTTTGAATCACTTGTTACTGTAGTCTTTCTTGCTGTGTTTTAACTCATCTTGAGGTGACAGATCTTAGGAAGTGTTTGTCTTCACAGACGATGGAGTCCTGCAGAAGCAATCTGAGGAAAATGTTCAGTTAGCCATGAACAGCCTGCCTTTGCATCATCATAGAATAGTTAGGGTTGGAAAGCACCTTAAGATCATCCAGTAGAGCAGGTTGCTCCAAACCCCTCTGTCCAACCTGGCCTTGAACACTGCCAGGGACGGAGCATTCGCAGCTTCCCTGGGCAACCTCATTCCAGTGCCTCACCACCCTACAGGAAAGAACTTCTTCCTTTTAAATAGGTAAATTTATAAACATATATAATATATGATATTATATATCTTCAGACTCTTCTGTTTTACATTAGAGAATTGGTGTTTGGGTTTTATCTCTGTGTAAGTCCCCAGCCCTGCCAGCAGTCAAAAGTCTTTACTATTGCTTTCCTCAAGGCAGGATTTTACTTGAAAGCGGGTATCTTTCATATTCGGTTCTGGTTCCTCTCTCACATCCTTGCTTTCCTCCCCTTTTCAGTCAGAATTTCAGGGTAAAATGCATCTTTGGCATAGCCACAGCTTTATCAATGTGCTGAAGTCCATTGGCCCCCAATTGTCATGATTATTAGGTGGAGACCCAGGATTCACTTTGTTAGTTAAACGGCTCCTCTGTGACTGAAAAGACTTTGGTTTAGAACTGTTCTTCCTCAGGGACAAGGACAAGGTTAAGTGATGGTCAAGCACTGATTTCATACAATACACTTATTTTAGGATTAAATTGCAGAAAGTGATAAAAATAAGCAACCTGTAAGGAAGGTAAGGTGGCCTCTGACCCTTTGTCCATTACAGTCCAACATGATGCTTATTTTCTGTGTTCTCTGTTACAAATGAGTTAGAAAGATTTCCTCATTGGAATAGAATCATGTCTAAGATTTGGGGTGAGTTTTAAGTAGCTTGTGGTTTTGTCTGCTTCAGCCAGTGATTGTGCTTTTGTGAGTATCTCAAGGGTGGTTGTTTGACCTTCTTTGGAGCTGGTTTCAATTTACTTCCAGTCTTTACCTTGGCTGCTGCATGAACGGGTTTAAAGAACTGATGAAAAACATATGAGAAACTCTTTCTGCCAAACAGAGCTGGCCAGTTATCAGAATCCCAGCATTTCAGTAGTGAACAAGATGACACTTTCAACAAGAAGCTGCAGAGCTGCACTTAGTATATTTCATCTTGAAATAAACTTAAGCCAGGTCATTTTAAATACATTCATCTCATATTTTGACTTTATTTCCTGAAAGGCATGACAAGTGTGTCATATGGTAACATACCTGATTCTGACATAATGCAATATACAACACTACTAAAATATAATTAGAAAACTTTAGCAGATACTTTTGAGTAGCCCCCAAATAAATTGCCAAATAAGCAAGGAGATACTTTTAACAAAGAAATAAACTATTGCCATTTTCTTTAACAAGTAGCTGCTTTTAATGCTTGTTAATGATGTAAAATTTCATTAAAGACTGATACTTCTACTGTGTGTTTTATCATGATATGGTGTCACATTATGATTATGGTAGTAGGTGTGTCATAACAGTGTAAAATAATACACATTGATTTAAGGAAAGAGGGAGAAATAAATTAAAAGCTTTTAACCATATGAAGGATTAATATCAGGATTTTACCACTGATGTACCGTATGCCAGAATATTTGTAATAGTTACATAAAAAGCTGCTTAGAGAAACAAAACAACCTGGTCTGTGATAGTTCCTTTTTAAGTGCATGGACATGTACATTTCTGTACTGGCAAAAAAGTGTTAGGCCTCTTGGTGTTTCGCCCAGCAAACAAAGAAAACAATTATTTATGACATTCTTGAACTTGTCAGGTCTGATATTCTGTTATTGAGATGATGAATATGTCTAAGCTGGAAATGTGCAAAATGAGAAGCAGAAAAGCAGGTGCATTGCAGACAACTTTGTGTAAGAGCCAAATGCGTGCCTCCTGCTTATGTAGGAATTATGCTAAAGAAGCATGGATAGTAGCTTGCAGCCGATGAGTAAACCATGTGAAGTCATCTGGTACTTACAGTAAAGATAATCTCAGGCCATATTTTACTTCATAGCCAGTTTGTGTACAGAACCCATCAGGATGTGCTTTCTAGTTTCTCATCGTTTCCACGAATGATAGTCTTTCACTCCACCCAGGCTGCATGCAGCAAGGGGATACAACTTCTAATCTTGAATGTTTT
The DNA here is from genome assembly GCA_002631895.1 of Agapornis roseicollis. Classification (NCBI taxonomy): domain Eukaryota; kingdom Metazoa; phylum Chordata; class Aves; order Psittaciformes; family Psittacidae; genus Agapornis; species Agapornis roseicollis. The sequence continues at coordinate 39,429 of NDXB01020221.1, read as the reverse complement.
CCTGAGAACAGATTAAGGTGAAGCAAAGATTACTTTACGTTTTGAAGGAGTAGATGACAAAATGCTGTTGATTCTTAAGGAAAGACCTATTGTAGCTGGTTGCTAGCATCTGTTCTTCAGTGGTGCCTGTACTTGGTAATAGTTCAGAACACACTGATTCAAATGAGAGGCCCTGGTCTATGATAGAAGACAAGACAAAGTTAGAAAGGGCTGGATTCTACTTCTGGCTGTTTTCTAGAAGTTTTTTACTTTTTTAATGAGGTTTTGACACATCAGTTAAACTGTGTTCAGAAAATGGACTGGCAACCCTTAATGAAGTGTTTGGAGATCCTGAAATGAAAAGCATTAAACAAGTGCTAAGTGTTATTGCTCAGTTGCTTCAGAATGGGAAGAGTCCAGAAGATTATATACACCAGGCCTGTCACAGGTTTGTTTATTTATGTTAATCCAAAGATACATGCAATAGTTAGATTCTAGTCTTCAGACAAAGCATTCACCTTTGTGATTACCTGAAACCCTGCAAATTGTCCTGACGGCTGACATCCAGTAGCCAATTCTATGTTACAGCTTTCTTTACTTGCACAACAATGGGATTAGGTGAGGCCCATTTTAGGTAAACCGTTTAGATGAAGGTGGTTTATGTTAACTGGTTTTACTGTGCATTTGCAGTGGGTTGTAGTGTGCACACACAATGTGTTAATCAAACTAGAGCTGACAGGTGGTAAGCCAGAGATGTGATAATGTCTGTCTAAATGGAATATGCATAAAAGCCAGGATGAAATCTGTGTTTAATATGCCACATGGCCAGTTTTCTTAAGTTATGTGGACATACTTTCATTTCCATTTCAACCATTTTCTCATTATCTCTCTGTTTCCACCAGGAATGTTGCTTGGCAAAGTTAGGAGTGTTTGAGTCAGTTACAACACTCGCAAGTACTGTAAGAATGATTAGGAACACATATTTATCTGAAGTTGCACCGCTTAATTTGAATCTTCAGCTTTCCAGGTGCAGATGATGCAGATAACAACACGTCGTTTATGGCCTGTTGTTGGTTTGTGGAACCAAAGATACATACTTACGGGACATGGATGGAAGAGACTCATAAGCAATCTGCTTTATAATCGATAATCTAAGCTTTCACTGTGTGAAGAGAGGCAGCTAATGGGTATTTTGAGTCCAATGGCAAATTGAAGATTGTTAGGAGCAGTGGGTATTTTAGCTTCAGCAGATCTGTAACAGTACTTTTTCTAAAGTCTCTAATAGCCAGTACAGGTTCAATAACAGAAAACACATCTCTGTGTAGGTGTCATCTGGACAGTTTCTCAAACAGAATCTCTGGCTTATTGCCAAGTAGTCATTGCAATTCTTCAGGAAGAAAGGGAAAATAGAAAACATAATTAAAACCCCCACAGAAAAACAGCCCTTAGTTCCAAACATCAGCAGTCTCCAGAAGAGTCACACTTTTTGCTATGCCATATAATGAATCTGGTAATCCTACTTTAAGGCTGCTGGTGTTCTTGGGTACCACATATGGAGCTGGATGGCACCGCTCTTCATTCTAGTTAGTGGTCAGAGGAGAACTTAATCTGAACTTTTATGTATCCAAAGCTTTTCCCATTCCCAGAAGCACGTTTCCCTGGCGAGCTACACTCTTTTGAAGGTGTCTGGGCTTAAGTGTGGTGATCTTATAGCAGGACTGGAACATAAGAGCCGGATAAATGTTACTTAATTGAATCGGTATCTATATACTGATGTCTGTCTGCGGAGCACATTCCTTTTTTCATCTATCACCTTGCTGATACTTATTATTTACCTTGGCATTTGGAAAATCTTCTTTCCAGATAACATCACAGTTAAAGAATGAGTTCTGAAATTGACCCAGTCTTAGTGGAAACTAGTAAAAGGCATGTAAACCCATTTGATTTATTAGTACAGCATGCCATTTAAAAGGAAAGTTTTAGGTGGTTTTCCAAAACTTTCCATTTCTAATTAGGTTCAGTGTGGTTCAGACTTCAGGCTCTTGGCTTGTACCATCATAGACACTTGAACTGAAATTATAGCTCCATAATACCCCCACAGGGACTAATTTATCATCTTTTCTGCAGTTACTGGCTGCATTAATTTTGCCTAAGTGTATTGGCCACTGGCATGTGTAGGTGGTGCTAGTGAGTTAGTGACAATTCTCTAAACCATTTGTTAGAATTTCAACAAAATTTTACTGCCTGAATAGCTTAGGCTTTTGTAAAGACATCTGCCCAAAGTACAGAAAATGTGATGTTCTGAACTTTAATGTTACTCTGTCATCTTGGTGCAACCACTTGTTTCAATCCTCAGTTTTATTTTGAGCAGACTTTGGTAGAAATGACTGCAAATGGAGTGTTGTTTTTCATAGAAATAGTTCTCAAGTTCATAGAAATGGCCCACATACATAGAAAATGTATTTTTCTGCTTACTGGGGATCTGCTTGGTGATGACTGACCAGAGCATAGGAAGTTCTCAGTGCTGTGGCCTTATCTTTCATGGAGAAACGCAGGACTGTCTTCATACAGACACAGTTGTTAGCTATGACCAGCTTTCCCTGTGAGTAAAGGTCAACCAGAGACTGGTTTCTGGTTTGAGCTCTAGTTATAGTAACAACTGGTGAACTCACAGATCTGATGAAAGGTCTTCTCATAGCTAGACAGAGATGTGTGATCACTTGTGCCTTCATGAATGGTTTTACTTATAGATCTTTTACTAATTGCCTATGAAAAAAATTGTTTAGAAAATACAATGTTTGCAAATTATCAGTTTGCTTTAAAAATACTTGGAGAAGTAGACTCCACACTGGTGATAATCTTGCTTTGAGAAGGAGGTTGGACAAGGTGACCTCCAGAGGTCCTTTCTGACTAAAATGTCTATGTTAACAGCTCCCTATGGAGAACATGTGGGCTGGTGTAAGTTTCTCAGTTCTGTACATGCTTTTTCAAGTGTTAGGTCCTTGTAGATACTGACTTGTGGCAGGCATTACCCCTTACATGTATTATAAATACAGTCTTCCAATCAGCCATTTCAGGTGAAGACGAAACAGGTAAGGAAGTGTCGTTCTACATTGAGTAATCCTGACTGCTTGGTAAAGGGCAAGCAAATACTTCTCTGAAGAGCATCATTAGAAATACACATTGTCGTAGCTACAAAATAAAGTATAAATAGTGTTCTTGTACTTTCATGCCTTACATTGGCTCTGCATACTGAACTACTAGTCTTTCTTTACCTCTGTCTGACAGTAACTATGTGCAGAGCCCAATTCTCAAGAGAAAAATGAGGAAAAGAACAAGTGAGGAACAGCGAAAAATCTAAGGGCTGAATATGCATATTTTTATAGAAAATGTGATTTCCTTAGTAGAAGTTTGAGTTCCAAGGACCAGCTCATAATACATCTACTCATACACACAGAGCGAAAGTATTGGCCATCATAAGAAGTCATAATCTGACTTCTGGTGATTTGTCTTCAGGTCAAATAGGGGTGGAATTGCTAGACTTCCTTAGCAATTTGGCCAGTGTTCAACTTTGAACAACAGCATCAGCTCCCAAGCAAGATGTCCTCATGTTTGTGTTCTGCTTCAAGTGCCCCTTCCATTTAGTGTACAGCTTCTCAAGCGCTGACAGGATATACAAAAGGTAACCTCCTTTCTCTATACTTTTTGGGTTATGGTTACAGATCTCTCCTAGACTTTGTTCACTGTGTAAAGGGAAGATAAAGAGTACTTGAGTGATGCAAAGAGACAGTTAAATAAAAGTCATAATCCCATCCAGAGGTTGGGATCTTGAACAGATGATGGCTGTAAACAGGTATTTCTGAAATCTCCTAATAACCAATGGGTACTCAGTTAGTTGCAGTGTCCTAAGCACCAGTTGAGTCTCTGCTGTCTCAGTTGTCCTTTGCCTGTGCTTGATCAGAAACGTGCACGTTCATTTCAGTTTTAGCAAGCAGAGTATGATTCTTCCCTATATATTTGTCTGTCCTTCTCCCAGATTTATTAAAAACCACAAGCCACAGGTATTTGGGCAGTCAAAGAAGCATTTACCAGCTTCCATAGCTATGTATGCTGCTGGCCAGGGAATCTGGTTGAAAGGTGATACCTTGGAAGCAACTAAAGCAGTGCTATGTTTGATCGCTGATTAGGAGGGAGCCTTCTGGGTAGACCTGAGCACAGTATTCAGTGTATAACCCACTAAATTAATTAGGGCCATTACCCCCTCCCCCTCTTTGGAAAAGAAATAAATAAGCAAATTAATTCCTCCTGTCATGTTTTCATGGGTACTGTAATGCTGTAATGCTCCAACTCCAGTTGCAGAGAAAGCCTTGCAGCTCCTCTTTGCTCTAGTTGGCTCACTTGGATGCACAGGGAGTCTGTGCCCATGGGAAGGGGTGCATTTGAGCTGGCTCTGCTCTCTGCAAAAACCCTGCAACAGGACTAGCTTGCCTGATGGAAATTGTGCTGGGATTTTCATCAAGTTTTGGACTAGGCATAAATGTGGGTTGGTAAATGTGTTTCATCCCATGGCTGTGAAGGCTGTTACGCTGCTAAGGTTTCAAATAGAATCATAGAATAGTTAGGGGTTGGAAAGGACCTTAAGATCATCCAATTCCAACCCCCCTGCCATAAGCAGGGACACCTCACACTAAACCATGCCACACAAGGCTTCATCCAACCTGGCCTTGAGCACTGCCAGGGATGGAGCACTCACAACCTCCCTGGGCAACCCATTCCAGTGCCTCACCACCCTCACAGGAAAGAATTTCTTCCTTATATCCAATCTTAAACCTCCCCTGTTTAAGTTTGAACCCGTTACCCCTTGTCCTGTCACTACAGTCCCTAATGAAGAGTCCCTCCCCAGCATCCCTATCGGTCCCCTTCATACACTGGAAGGCTGCTATGAGGTCTCCGCGCAGCCTTCTCTTCTCCAGACTGAATAGCCCCAACTTTATCAGCCTGTCTTTGTACAGAAGGTGCTCCAGTCCCCTGATCATCGTGGTGGCCCTTCTCTGGACTTGTTCCAACAGTTCCATGTCCTTTGTAGTGGTTGCTTTAGATTTTCCTATATTCTTTAGACAGCTAAGGGTCTATAGTAAGGTAGCGTACATTAGATCAGCCTCTTCCATCTTCACTGTGCTTTGTCAGGCAGGCCAGCAATGGCTGGTGCAGAGAAGTCCTAGTTAATCTTATTTGCCTCACCCTTGTAAACATATCTAAGCAGGGGGAAGAATCTGTCCTGTCATTTGCATTTATTGTGTGAGATTTAATTTACTTTGTGTTGGTATTCAGGTCACCAAAATACCCTGTTATGTTTCTTGTTCTATTTTCCTTTGTATAAAAATAAATGTCAGGATGATCATTTGAATAATCTTTTTTTTTTCTTTTCCCCTGAAAGGGTAGGTACTTTCCTTCCTGTAGTCTCCTGTGTGCCTTCTTTCTGTTTAATGTAACCTTTCATAGATTAAAAAGGCAATGATGTTAATAGAATTGCATAATTGTCATCAGATAATGTTCTCCCAGTGAAATATAGCTATTGAGGCTTAGCTAAAGCATTTATAGCAAACAAGCATGTAGAAACAAAACAAAGATGTTTATTTTCAAAGTGACACATCTTTGCCATCGTTGGTATCTGAATCCTCAGATGCATCATTCAGCCTCTACAGGACTGGGATCCCAGCATTCCCAGTGCTGCAGTTATTACTGGTAGGTGTGATGGCTTTCACTGATGGCAGGAAGTTTTATCCTGGTCGTGACCAGAGAGAAGAAATGTCAGCATTCAGACCCACATCTAGCCTTCCTCAGGGATCCAAGAATGTTGATTTTAGTGGCTACCTTTTCTCTTCATTCCATACCAGTTTTCTCTTGTGTCAGTGCTATTGCAGGAGATGGGGAGAAGTAAAAAAAGATAAAATGGAAACAACTGCGCTCACCTCATCACTGCGGAAAACCCATCTGAGGCACACAGTAAAAGGTTAGATTTCAAAGGTAGTAGCAGTGGTGACTGATAACTGCCAGTTTAATTTCTGAATGTTAAGTACAGAGTGGTAGTGGATGATGAAAATAAATTGTACAGTGTATATAAAAATATTTTGTTAATGGATATTGTTACTGACAGTAGAAAGGTCTGTTTAGAACTGAGCAAATGACTAACAGCCCCGAGCACTGTGGTCTGTGAGGAGAGGAAACAAGGTCAAGGCTGTACATTTGTGGAAAAACAGGGAACCAGCATGTTCTTCTCAGAAATAATAAAAAGGAAAGTAGCAAAGTATTATATTTCAGAATGCTTGTAGCTGCAAACCTGGATTTCTCCTTTCTGGATCAAAGTATAGCTGAGTTTCTGCTTGACAGACAATACAAGTTACTGCCATTAGGAGAGCAACAATTTAAAGTATTAAAAGGATGTTTTATATAAAGATACCTTTAATATTGCAGAAATCTCTAAGTCTCAGAAAAACTGCTTCACTTTCCTGTTGGCAGTTTTAAGAGTGAAACCATGACATGAGCCATGAAATGGTTAATGGGCTTCTTTCCTTGTGTCTTCTGTGGTCTTGTTTGACACACGTTGTCCAAATAGTATTAAAAAATTTGAGTTGGAAATACAAGGGCAATAGCAGATAGGTGCATGCATGCAGGACTGTCACTGTTACATTGTGCATAGACCCTGTGTCTATGAAGCTGGGGGTCTTAAGCGCTCCAGCTGACTGGAAGTCAAGCAAAGCTCTGCTCCTCCCCCAGGCACCCCCAAACCAGGTAATGGAAAAACGTGGTTTGACTTTGGGTGTGAGTGAGGAAAGGGCCTTAAACAAATGCTCAAACTTAAGCATGTGCTTAATGGTTTAATGTGCCGCTTCACATACAGGAAATTTTTCCTGAACTGGACTCTCATGGCTGACTGGTGCTTGGAGTGAATGCCGCTTGCAAAACGGATGTGCCAGGTGTAGTCCAAGCCAAACTGTGGCTGCTCCATCCCTGGCAGTATTTAAGGTCGGGTTGACCATGTGCCCATTGGGAACAGGGGTTGGAACTAGAGAAGCTTTAAGGTCCCTTCCAACCCAAACCATTCTGTGGTTCTCTGGAAGAGAAGTGCAGAGATGCTGTAGCCTCAATTATTAAATGGTGTCATACTTCCAGGAAAGAGTTTTGAGATGGATTTTGATTTAAAATACTCTCTCTAATACAAGATATTTTTTAAAAGTAATAAAGCTGCTCTGTTACCCAGCTGTGCACATACTAAGTGTATGAATAACCAGCTTTCTGTCAGGAGGGTTAGGTTTGGGTGTATGGAAAGGCTTAATGTTCTCACAAAAATGGTAGAATGAATGTGTGTTATGTTTGTCATTCGCTGAACTTTTAGTCTCATTCCATACTTTTGCTGTCAAGAAGTGAGTGCTGGATGCAGTGCCCACTGCTTTACCGTGCTTAGGTTGCACCACAAGCTGTGTTAAGACTCCCACTAGAGGGACTTGGCTGTATTTTTCAGTGGAAACTCAATGTTCTTTGAAGAAATTCTGTAGGAAGAGCTCTGTGGTACTTACAGTGGTTGGCAAATCGCATGCTTCTATCTCTAGGAGTGGACAAAAGGGAAATTGGCAACAACAGCAGCCCAGCAGCATTGTTTGGAAGTTACATCTTCTGAAAGGTGTGTGCAGACTGTGTTTGAACACTGTACTGTGGTACGAGGCAGTTATTAACTCACTAGTGCTGTCTTAAAAGAATCTAGCATGTTTCAGTAAGTAAAGTCAATCTCAAATGCAAGTTTCCAACTGCATTAGAGAAGGATGGTTGTGATTATAATACAAGGGATGATGTCAGGTGCAAGGGTTGAGCCCCAGCTCATTTTAGGATGATTTTAAATTTCAGACAAAGCCTAACAATAATAATACGAGGTTACATGAAGGTTAATGTTGTTCAGGCAGATGGTGAATTGCGAATTCAACCTGTTGTCACAATAATGAATGTGTTTGAAAAGATGTTCATGTGGCAAATGGGAGCAAAATGAAACAAAATGCACACATGCATGCACACAAATTTAGCATTACTGGCTATGACTCTTATATGCATATACATATATGTACTTTTTAAGGGTTCTATATTGACCCATTGCCAAAAGTAAATGTGAGAGGAAGGACTATAGATTTGCAATAAAGAAGGCACTGTTAATACTGATGTGCCATAATTTTGCCTGGCAGCAATGACACAAGCATTTGATCTGAGTCAAGCAGAATTTTATTGTCTTATAAATGTGATTTCCACCCCATGCATTTTTTTTTACCCATCTCTCTTTTTCCATTTGTCCTGGGTTCAGCAGTTGCAGTCAGTTTTTCTTCTCTTTAGTAGCTGTGTTTTGACTTAACCCAGGAACAAGGCTGATAAGGCCGATGTTTTTGGTTGTTGCTGAGCGATGTTTGCCCTGACCAAGGACTTTGTGAGCCTCATGCTCTGCCGGGGAGGAGGGGAAGCCAGGAGGAAGAAGGGACAGGACTGTACTGACAGGATCAAACTGACCAAAGAGGTATTCCATACCATAGCACGTCATGCCCAGGATGTAACTGGGAGTGATCCGGAAGGCCTAGTTCTCTCGGGGTGGTTGGAAGAGGTGGT